>CM008336.1:34108320-34118338 GCA_002525835.2 Ipomoea batatas | reverse complement strand
GTACACTTCCAGTTGGCATACTTCTAACTCGGCATACTTCCAGTTGGCATACTTCCAACTCGGTACGCTCCCAGTTGGCATACTTCCAACCCAGCACACTTCTAATTCGGCATATTCCGAATTTAGTACAGTTCCAATCGGCATACTTCCAGTTCAACATATTCTGAACTAGGCATACTTCCGATCAACATACTACTAGTAGAGAATCAGAGGACTTCTATACAGAGATTGTACCCCATTTATCGTTTGATACATACTACTCATTGTAACCGATACTTTGAATTTTGAATATATACAATTCAAATATTTCGCGTTTACAATGATAACCTCAAACTTGTGGAAAATCCATTGCTTGAAGATCATATGAGGGACTGGCATAATTCTATTAGGAAGTTAAAGTTTACATCTTCAAGAAGACTGCAAGGAAATGAAGAAGACATTCTTTCTTCATTATTTGTAAGAATGGGCGAAGCTCAAGAAACAATTAGTGAAAAGATTGGTGGCACTCTTGATGATCAGGGTTTGTTAGCCATTGATCACCATCAAGAGTAATTTGAATAAGCTTGTTGACCATCAACGAAAGCTTCTTGCAAAAGGTGACAAAGTCGAATCCCACCTGCAAAATAGTTTGACTGAAACTCTCATGACTCTTATTAAGTGTTTGGAGGAGGAGAAGGTTTTATCCGAGAAAATGCAACAAGAAAGACATGTCCAACAAGTGAAGCTCATTCAACCGCAAGAATCTCGGATTAACAAGATGGAGATTAAGCTTGCACAAATGTCTGCTACTCTGCAACTTTTGAAATCAGTTTCACAACACACCAATGTTATGGTTGACACCGTGAAGGCTACCCAGGAGCAAGATTCCAAAGCCATCTCTTTCCTTGTTGATAATGCAAAAAGGGGGGAAGAGACCTTCACTGGAGTCCTACTTTGTAAATAGCACATCATATCCAGACAAAGCTTGGACAATGAAAAATATACCAGCTAAAGTCAAGAAGCTGAGTTCAACGGATCAAAAGCTATGGATTGATGAGCAAAACAGGTTGGAACTTGGAAGGAATAGAGAGAAAAAGAATTGAGATGCGAAACTTCTTGAGAAAATTTGCTGGAGTTGATGAATCCAAGTTAGGATTTGAAAGAAGTTTTGAAGAGTGCATTAACTAGTTTGAAGCTGGAATTCTACTAGGAAGAAATCTACATGAGCCTTTCGAAAATTACATGAAAGGAAGAGTATGTGATGAAGTAGTTACTGAACTTTTCAAAGATGACTTCTTCAAACTGAGAGATCAGATTAACGGCATGATGAAGCTTGAATGGGAGAAGAAAAAAACAAGGAGGTAATATGCTAAAATTTGATGTTTAATTTTCTTTTGTAAGATGATGTTCGAATTTTTCCAAGTTCTCAATACTTGTGGTTTCGAAATTATTCCATATAATTATCTATCTTGATTTGCAATATTCCTTATGATCTTAACTTACTTTTGGTATGAGTTTTCATTGATAGATGGTTATTTTTGCAAGTAGGTTAAATGCATAAAAGAAATAAAATGATTAAAATTGTTAAGCGCAAATGCATTAGTACGATATCTTGTTAAACTCAACATGGCTTTGTCGAAGGGCTACAATTTGAAGGGCTAATAAAGTTCCATAGCATTAATTAAGGGATGAAATTCCCAAGGGATCCAATTTCATAAGGAAATTAATTTGGAGATGCAATTCAAGGGATTTAATTACAGAAGCATTTTTACAAGATCTCAACCCCAAATCAATTCATGATGGTCAAAATAAATATTCCCAATGGAATAAATATGAGCTCAAGTTATATTTGGAAAGTGATAATCCAAAATAGAAAGGGTCATGATTGGAGCAAATTTTGAAGATTAATTCACAAGGATGGCGTGGACATCATTAGATTAATTCACAAGGATGGAGCTCAGTATAACGGCTAGAATATTTTTAATGTCTCACATAACATTAAAAATATTAAAGTATATTCATAGACTGAACATATGTTGCTCGGCAATACTCAGTGTTACGAAAGAAACACTGAGTGTTGTAACACTGAGTGTTGTATATTCTAGACTTGGCTTCAACAATTTTTTTGGCCAAAATGGCCACATATGTTGCTTTTTAAAAGAAATATTATTATTTTAAATATTATTATTATTATTTTATATTTTAAAAAATAATTAAAATGTAAAATTATACAATTTAATTTATTTTCTAGAAAATGAACCAAACACACAATGACAGTTTTCCAGAAAGAACCAAACACCGAAAATGAAATTGTTTTCCAAAAAATGACTCATTTTCCAGAAAACATTTTTCAAGAAGTCATTTTCCTACTTTCCAAACACACTCTAAGACTCATTATCCTCAAAAACAACAGACAAGATATCATTATGAGTGATCAAAGAACACACTCGCGGACGCAATTCAAAAAGCAGTTAGAAACAAACTCACTATCATTCCCCCAACCCAATCTACCAACGCAATCGAAGAGAGATTACCATGGGACTGACACATTAGGATAGAATCATAGAAATAAAAGCAAAGAAAAAAAGGAACTGAAGATGAGAGATCTCAAATCCAAAGCCCAAGGAGACAACACTGACACATAACATAATCAAGGAGTTCTGGCTGAATAGATTCCAAAACCACAGATCTAAAGCCATCAGTAAGGCACCACTCAAGACACCCAAACCATTAACAGCTAAATGAGCCAACCCATAGTAGAAACCAATACCCCGGTTATGCACCAAGGTTGTAGCGCCTCCCATAGGACTCATAATAAGCAAGATTTACCTTTAAATAACCATCGGGCGGAGGAGACCACCAAACAAGCCCTACCACACGCCTAGGTACGTGTGAATCCATATACGACAGGATAATAGACTAGTTTGGTAGCAAAGTGTGCTCACTCGCCCATCATCTAAAGAGACATTTCGCCACCCCTTAGCCACACCATACACCACCTAGGAAACACTAGGTGAATCCCTCTCTTGCAAACAACAATTCATGTGCTTCCAAAGCTCCTACAAAATAAAGTAAGACAACGTGCATACAACAAAGGAAACTAGAGGTGAAGGGATTCCATAAAGAACTGCCACACGGCCCTAGTTGTGTCACCTATATACAAAATATGGTCAAAAGTCTCCCTTATAGGAGTATGAAAACACCAACACTTTAAAACCATCAAGTGACCAAACCTAGCCATAACATCATCTGTGGGAAGCCTCCTACGTAATACATGCCAGGCCAGGAAAGACACTTTAAATGGTAGATGCTTATGCCAACATTTACTAAGGAGAAGATAAACATCCAAATCAGGTTCATGTCTTAATAAAGGTTTAGCAAAAGAGAAGAAAACTTACTATCCGAAGCCATGGGCCACACAGGCACATCACGTGGACCTTGGCCAAAACGAGACAGGTCTGCAGAAATGCCATCAGGCAAACGTTCCTCAAACTCCGCTTCCAGTCCCAATCTTGTATAAAATCAGATAATAGATCATGAGAATAAACAACTCTAAGAAGGGGTACAAGTTCCCAAGTGGCCCAAGCCGAAACTAGTTGTCCTACCAAAGATCCCAACACAAAACACTTTCTACCTCATCCCTAACACTTAATATGCACTTCGAAGTGTGAGAATCTATAGTCTACAAAAGTTTAGCAACATGATGAACAAAACTACAGTACTTAGCTTTCATGAAATCCTCCCTTAGTGATGACACCATACGGAAATTCCACCACAACTTCGCATTGGATGCACAAACCATCATATCCAAATCAAGGAAACCAACCCCACCCTCCTTTTTAGAGAAAGCAAGGGACTACCACGAAGCCCAATGGTACCGTGCACCACTTATTTATCTCTTGATGAAGCTCGCAAAGCAACGCTTTAAATCCCTAACCACCTACTTGTGATGGGCACAAGCTATAAAAAGATGTAGAGGAATATCCTGCAAAATAGAGGAAATCGAGGCAACCTTTCCCCGATTGGACAGCAACCCATGCTGCTTCCCAAGACATTTAGCTTTAACTTTGTCCACCATAGATCAGAAATAAATACAATTCTCCCTACCCATATAAATCAAGCAGCCAAGATATGTAAAAAGAAAGGGAAAATGGATACATCTAGAGGCATCTCTAATCCAATGGATGATGAGAGAAGAAGTACGATGATGCATGTAGAATGCACTCTTACAAAAACACATCATCTGGCCAGAAATATCCTCATATTCTTTTTAAGCCTTAATGAGTTTATGAATGGCTCCCTGTCAACCAGTGCTAAAAATAATAACATAAACTGCATAAGCTAAGTGATGAATATGAGGAGTGCCTGTAGGTTGAGAAAAATGAGGAATGCTCTCATCATAATGGACTCAGACAAGAAATATAGAAAGAACTTTTGTAACTAGAATAAAGAGACTTGGGGATAAAGGATCCCATTGACTTAACCCACGAGAAGGGGTAAAGAAATCTTCCTTAACCCCATTAACGATGATAGAGTACTAAATGTTCGTTATGGTCCAGAGAACCAGGTCAATCCAAACCTCGCTAAACTCCATCTTGGACATCACAAGAATAAAAAAAAAAACTAAGCAACCCGGTCATAGGCTTTAGCCAAATCAAGTTTCAACACCACATCCTAGTTCCCTAGTCTCAAACAATGACATATCTCATATGAATTCTTAGGAACATCATGTAATTAGTTTTGATGATACCAAATGTTTAGATAATCCCCTAAGTCTCGAAACATAAGCATTATGTTGTAAGTTCGCTAAGTAAACTAAGAACACGAATACAACCAAGAAAATGAACTAAATCTGAAAAATATTTTGGCTCAAAGTAAACTTGGATGAACACTTTAGAAGTTTCGTGTTGTAAGTTTCGTCTTAAACAGATCAGAAGATGGTATGAGAAATCAAGAAATATCGCAGGAGGAATGAGGGTCTTCGGACATCAACTAAGTCTCGAGACATCAGCTAAGTCTCGAGAGGTCAGAACTACTCCAAAGGACGATGAAAGTTCGAGACATCGACTTGATGGATTGAATCAAGTTTGGAGAAGAAGAATATCATGGAGTTAAAGTACTAAGGCGCAATTGGAAGAAGTGTTGATATATCAGCTACATGTTCAAAAGATCTTGAAGTGGAATCCACGTAGGATTTCCATATCAAACGGATAAAAAGGAGCACCCGGCCAAGCAAGGTCATATTCCCTGAAACAAGGTATAGTGGGAATATAAAAAGGAATGCCTTTGTCAAAAAGAGAAAGCTGATGATTCACTCAAGAAAGTGGGATAAGGAATATCCACTACAAGACAAACGACTCAAGTTACAAGACCCCCACTCCATGAAACATGCTGAACGGATACAAGTCCCATAATCGGCATGGGATCAAGAATTCAAACAGAATAATTTTCCCTCCAACAGAATTATTCCAAAACTCTCTATAAAGAAGCACTTGAAGACAAATGAGATAAGTTTTTTTTTTTGTGAATCATAAAAGTTGAGGTAAACAATTGAGAGGAAATACTACACGCTCACATGTGCAATCAAGACAAGTGCTAAATTGAAAATATCATCCTGATATTCACAAGTGCGAGAAAAAAAACATCCTAGTGTTTGAGAGAGTTCTAAGCTTAAAGTCATACACATCTAGAAGGTGATCAAAGTTGTTCTACAAGGAGATATCGAACAGCAAGTTGTTGATCAGATTGGAGATTGAAGATCAACCGTGATCGAAACCACCACCTTACTTGGCGGAGTAGCTTAGAGGCTGTCTTGTGAAAGATCCGGGAGAGGCGGAGTAACAGGAAGCGGGCGAAAAACCTAACGCTTGAGGTTGGCTTGGTGATCAAAGCTCAAGTACTCGTCATTGTACTCACTACAAGAAAAATCGCGAATCGCGACGGAAATAATTCCGTCGCGATATAACAACGGAATCGCAACGGAATAAACTTCCGTTGCAAAATAACGATGAAATTCGCGACGGAAATAATTCTGTCGCGAATTCTGGCGCAAATAGAAAATAAAATCCGCGAAAACTTGGCGGCAAAATACTCGCGACCGAATTTGCGACCGATTTTAATTCTATCACGAAATGGCGACGGATTTAATTTCCATCGCGAAATGGCGACAGAAATTGCGATGGAATTTATTCTGTTGCTAAATATAACAATTTTTTTTGAAAATGAATAAATATTGCAACGAAATTAATGACGGACTTTATTCCGTCGCGATATAGTTTTTATTTTTACTATAAGAAATGGCGTGGTTTATTTATTTATTTTTAATCATACAATGTTTTATCTGAACTACCCATTTCCTCCTCCACCCTAAATCCCTAAATCTAAAGACACCAGCAGGAAGCAACCCTACGCAGCAGCAGATTGGACGCCGCTCTCCTCATCATCGTCGCAGCAGATTGGACGCGAGTATCTCCGGCCACGATGACGCTGCTCTTCTCACGGCCTTACCGCACGCAGTCGCTGCCGTCCAAGCATCCTCGTCGCCGTCGAAGTCTCCACCTCACCGCCGTCCAAGCCTCCTCTATTCTCTGTTTCAGCATGCACGAGCGCCGTCCAGCAATAGTAGCCGACCAACAATTTCAAGTTTAAATTGCCCTTCATTCTTAGCAGTGGAATGTCGAGAACATTTGGTAAGATGCAATTTGTAGCAAAGAATGCATATATATGGCCATTGGATTATCTTTTCTCATTTTCTGCACATATTCTACTCCGTATATTATATACAAATTATTGTACCTCTCTATATGTCAACTTTGGACTGGTTATCCCTTTATCAATTTGGTTTTAAATTTTGTATACCATTTGCTAATTCACTGATTCTATTCAACCTCACTGGATAAACTGATTTTAGTTTTGTCTTTTGTTTTTGCTCTACATTTTGTTCTTATGTCTATGAACTTGTCTTTGTTTTGTGCTTTGAATGTTCAAAATGAGGTAAATCTGACTGTGTTATGTGTCATAGGGTATCAGTCGTTCTAAGTCGAGACAACTCGGTCTTACACCTAGAGACTCTTTCGTTCAACGATAGGCGAGGTCGGACCTCGTACCTCCCCTAGGGCTTGTAGTTGATCTTTGAGCCTTCGGTTGTCCTCATCATGCAGGTAGGCAAATAGTCGTTTACGACGTTGACATTAAGTGTTGTAGAAACCAATCAAACTCCTACATGGTCAATTGTTGGATGTTTTCTTATGGATAAACACATCAAGTTTGATGTAACGCAAAACGTGATGGTATCAATGTGGCGGCCTTTGGGTGGGGTGTATGTCTCGGTAATTCATGAGAATCTCTTATTCTTTGTCTTTTTTCTTGAGTCGGATGTTTGACGGGTGCTAGAGGAAGGGCTTAATGTTCTAGGTGGGATGTTTGGCGGTTCCCTAGTATGCAAGATGGTTGTTCTAGGTGAGATTCTGGTGTAGGTTACGCTTAATGTTCTCCCTATTTGGGTTTAAGTGCATGATCTACCGGTTGGTTACACCACTAATGTAGTGCTAGAACAGATTGACAGTTTCGTGGGATCATTCGTAGCTTTGGATTTGGTAAACACAAGGGTTGGGTGGCAGGCCTTCTACCGGGTGTGAATGGCTCTTGAGGTTTCTAAGCCAATAAAGCTAAGGCTGAAATTGATCCATAGGGATGGCACGTGGGCATGGGTCAATTTCAAGTACGAAAGACTACACATGTTCTACTTTTTCAGTGCCTTGTTGGGGCATGCAGATTGGTTCTATATAAAGGCACGTACATCCTAGGCAGCCTTAGAAACCTACCTCTATGGGGCATGGCTCTAGGCGGGGTTGGGGAAAGGCGTGAATGCTGTTGGGACATGGTGGCTAGTGCACCTAAGGAATTAGTTGAAGGTGTTTGGCGAGGAGAGCGAGAAGGTGGGGGTGAGAGGCTAGGTGGTAGGAGTAGTTCAGGTTTGGTGGGGAGAGAAGAGGGTCGTGTGTTGGTGGCAGTGCGAAAGCGAATGACGGTGAGAAAGTGAATGGCAGTGTTGGGGGTGATGTGGTGATGAAGTAGCACTTTGTTTACCTGCGGGTTCTGGTGCCCAGAACCGCCCACAACAATGAGCACTCTGAGCTAGAACTATCGTGGCTTTTGTAATCCATAGACAGTTCAAGAAATTGTGGGCCTTGTGTCCAGTAAGAAGCCCGACATTGTGTTTTTTATGGAGACGAAGGTGGGGCGCGCCCATGTTGAACAGTTGCATGTGAAGCTTGGATTTGATTGGGTGTTTTGTGTAAAGCCAGTGGGGTTGAGTGGGGGGTTAGCTGTCATCTGGCAATGTAGTAATATGGTCAGCCTTTTGAGCTATTCAAAGAACCACATTGACCTTGCCATCGCTCTGCCGGGGGCTCACGCGTTGTAGCTGATGGGGTACTATAGTTTTCCAAAACGGAGTAGGCATGCGACTTTCTTAGGGCCCTTAAGACTAGGTCTCCTCTTCTATGGGCGGTTATTGAGGACTTTAATGATCTCTCATCAAAGGTAGAGAAATGGGGTGTGCACCTACAACCAGAGAGCTTGATGCGAGGTTTTAGTGAGATGCTAGTGGAGTGTGGTTTGTTACAAGTTCCTACAGTGGGCTATCCTTAATGGACCGTAAGAGATTTTGGAAAGGATTGGAAAAGAGACATATAGGTTGGCGATTGCCAACTAAATTGGACAAGGATTTAGAGTGTGTTGGTCTGTGACATGAGATTCCTCTTGAAGTAGTGAAGATGAACGAGACTTCAACTTATGAAGAAAGGTTGATACAAATCTTGGATTCAAGACATACGTAAGAATCAAGGAAGAGAACCGTCAACCAATCAAAGTGTGTAATCCCGAATTGTCAATCCGAAGAAGCCACTTGAAGTCTAGTTCCTCGTTTCCTTTCTAGACTGAGTCCTTTGATTTCTTGTGAATCGAATACCCCTTTTGTTAGAAACCCTTTCAATACTCTCAAACCTCGTTCTCATGTTCTTTGTAGCTTGGTAATCTTAACGTTGTTCCTGAGTTTAAATTTTGACCCTTGATTCTTCTTTTCTCCATGAGGTTAAATTCTTTAAAAACGAAGTGTATTTTTCCTAAACATGTTCATCTATATACTACTGTAACACCCACATTTTTCAATACCAAATTAAGACCAAATTTTGCTTAATTTTTTTTCTTTCTTAATAATTCACTAATATCACTACGAAAGCTTACAAAACTAAATTGAATAGGGATGCTACCGTCACACCTAATCCTTACTTAATTAGGTTCAAGGCTAACCTTAAACAATACCAAAATAAAATCCTTAGTTCACAAGTCTTTTTAAAATAATAACATAAACAATCCCCTATTACATAATTTCTTCTTAAGCCTTGATAGTCCTCGGGATCTCGGTCTACCGCACTCTCACAGCAAACCATGTCAAACATCACCTGTTACTCGAATAGAGATTTCAAAACACAACAAGAAAGTAAGGGTTAGCAACACTTGCTAAGTAAGGGACTGTTTGCCCCGAAAAAAATAATTCTTGAAAAAGAAATACTTTACCAACTTTCAAAGCTTGGCTGCAATGCCTTTAATTTAGAAAACTCGGTTATAAATATATGGTAAAGTAAAAACTTATGGAAGGACAACATAATCATAATGGGACAGGGTCCTTTGTATTCAGGCCCTAGTGAATAGTATACCTCAACTGAACACTTAACACAATTCCCATTCGCAGTGGAAACCGAACTCTAACCCTAAGTATGCACACCGCCGAATAAGGATTCCAAGCCCCTATAGTAAGTTACCAGCCCTAGTAGCCCAGATAACGTTTGAGTTAATTACCGATTTGGTCCCCCGACTATAGGGATTTCACCACTTTGGTCCTTGACTTTCAAAATTGTCCAATTGCATCCTCGACTATGGAAACGTTAACCAAAATGGTCCCCAGTCTATTTTACCATCGAAATTCAAGGGTAAAAATGGAAGTTCAAACCTTCTTCCAGCGATGGCAACCTCTTCT
>CM008336.1:33981420-33998676 GCA_002525835.2 Ipomoea batatas | reverse complement strand
ATCACATTTTGGCGCCGTTACCGGGGATTGGCTTCTTTGGTTTTAATTATGTGATTAATTTCTTACTAGCATTAGAGTTAGTGAATTTTAGGAGATCAAGTTTTATTTTATTGTTTATTCAGAAAAAGAAAAAAAATATTCTTATTTGCACTAACCCATAACCAATCTTTTCCAAGAGTGTTTGTGATTTTTTTTGACATTAGGTTTCCCTCCTTTTATGCACACTAGATCGAGAGGGAGCACGAATCTTCGTCCCTACGATCCAAATCTTGAGAGGAAGTTAAGGAGGGAGAAGAAGAGGTTACTTGATTGGCTTCGAGAGTTTCAGGACTTCGAAGTTGACATGGAAACCGGAGCCAGTAGCAATACCGGGCAACCTGCCCATACTGGTATTAACACACAGCACCCGAGGCAGAGAGAGGCAGTTGGGGACAACTCTGGAGTTCATGTCGATCCCCAAATTCCAAATGTTCAGGATCAGGCACAGAACTACAGGGCTGATCCAAACCCAAATATCAATGTTGGGGGGAGGATTGGGTGCTCAATTCATGCAGCAACAGCCTGTGTACCAGCAGCCAGGCTATGGGGTTGGGATGCAAAATCTTCTCCATCAGATGAATCCCAACCTGTTTCAGCAATTTGCCCAAGAGTTTCCACAGGCAGAGCCAATGGCTGCACATTTAGCCCCTGAGTTTACTGAAGAGGATTGCATTGTGTATCCAGGGATTGAGGCAAACAACTTTGAGTTGAAGACTCAGCTTTGTTGGGCGTCGGCAGGGTTGGCCGAATTCAGCCCCTACTCGATTCGAGATGTGGCGCTGTGGCTTACCATGGAGGGATGTGGTTAAATGGTTAATGTCCACCTACCTATCACCAATTGGTTTTAAGTAGGATATGGCAACCAGATAGCCAAAGAACTCTGTGGTGAAGCGTGCTTGACTTTCGGCAGTCACGGGATGGGTGACCCCCGGCAGTCACGGGATGGGTGACCCCCTGGGAAGTAAGCATAGTGCAGCGCCAAGACACTTGGAAGGGCCGAGCACTTATAACCGAGTAATCAAGAGTATGATTGACTCGAGGAAATTAAGAGAAATGATAAGGTCAATCATTCTCTCTCACAACCAAGGCAAAGACATTCTCTGATAGGTTGTCTTATTGAAAATGGGTATAACTGAATGTCATTTTGGGTTCTATGCAACGATCCCAAGGAGCATTTAATGATTGTCACCTTTTAGAGAGACAAAAGGCAATTTGTCCTTGCACAAAAGTGGACAAACGGCTAGAAAGTACTGACATTCTGAAAAATGAGAAAACACTACCCATTGGATATTACACACTGGACAATAGGTTTTGAATTTCACTCTCCCTCCAACGGATCTGAAATTCCACCTATAAATACCCTTGTCCCATCTCACTTTGACAGGGTTGAATTACGCGAAATATTGTCATTCAAGTGAAAATCTTTCAGTATGTTATTCATAAGCTTATTAAGTCTTATTCAGATTTGTTTGGAAATTCTTGTGAGATTAAGAAGTTGATCAAGGAAGCAAAGCACAAGAATTTCAAGTTGGAGAATCAGCGTGTGTGTGTTATCTAGTTTTGTTTTACTCCTCGTTTAAAATGTAAAACTTCAACTATTCGGGCATACTTAATGAAAATCCTTTTAAGGATAAAGAAAGCCGAATAGAATGAATGTAGGGTGTTGGCATCATCAAAAAGGGGGAAATTGTTAGGAACCCCGAGTTGTTGATTTTGATGATACCAAACTATACGAGAAGACCCCTAATTTTTGTAAATGTCTTAGAATAGTTTACGTTTTTATCTTAGTCTTGTAAGATAACCGAATCCTTAGTTATCCTTGCTTTACTAAGGATCTGAGTCTTACATACCGAAGATATGAAGACTTCGACCGAAGAGGGTTCCATCTGAAGAGCCGAAGACTCGAAGACACGAAGACTTGAGAAACCGAAGACTAGGATCTTAGGTCGAAAATTGGTATCAGAGCCGAGGTCACGGGTTCGAATCGATGGCGAGGCGAAAGCCGAGTCCAGTCCTAGGTGAGATGTGGGCGTAGGTCAGGCGAACCGAGTCAGGCATGCTGCATAGCTGGGCTTGGTGATCAAAGGTTGATGCAGGTGCTGGGAGGGGGATTGTTGGGCGTCGGCAGGGTTGGCCGAGTTCAGCCCCTACTCGATTCGAGACGTGGCGCTGTGGCTTACCATGGAAGGATGTGGTTAAATGGTTAATGTCCACCTACCTATCACCAATTGGTTTTAAGTAGGATATGCCAACCAGATAGCCAAAGAACTCTGTGGTTAAGCGTGCTTGACTTCCGGCAGTCACGGGATGGGTGACCCCCTGGGAAGTAAGCATAGTGCAGCGCTGAGATCCACAAGCTTATACAGATGGTCTAGAATAATCAGTTTGGAGGATCTCGGGTTGAAGACCCGAAAACCCACATAATTCATTTTGACCGTATCTGCCAGACCATCAAGATGAATGGTGTTCCTAGTGAAGCCATCAAGCTGAGACTGTTTCCTTTTTCCCATCAAGATGAATGGTGTTCCTAGTGAAGCCATCAAGCTGAGACTGTTTCCTTTTTCTCTAAGAGATCAAGCACAGCGTTGGTTGAATTCTTTCCCAGCCAACCATTTTATTACATGGGAACAGCTCTACAAGGCTTTCATGCAGGAATATTGTCCTCCTTCCAAGGCTGCCAACTTAAAGAAGCAAATTCAAAATTTTCAGCAGTTTGGCAATGAAGATCTCCCTGAGGCTTGGACGAGATTTAAAGAATTGATGAGGCAGTGCCCGAAGAATTTGATGACCCCAGGAGATTTTATGTCCTCATTCTATGAGGGATTGTCTAACCGGTCAAAGATTATTCTAGATACCTCATCCTTTGGGGTGTTTTCATTGATATGGGACGGGCAGCTGGAGAGCAGATGATTGAGAGGATCACCTCTAACAATACTTACTGGTACACTGAGGGGGATGATCTACCCAAGAGAGAGAAGACAGTTGGGATGTTTGAAGTTGGAGAAAAGATGGCCATGCAGGCTCAGCTGGATACCATACAACACATGCTAAAACAGATAGTGCAGGCCCCTACTCAGAGTGTCCAGGCAGTTGCTCAGCCTCCACTGATTCCCCAGAATTCTCATGGTTCTAACCCCTATTCTGTGCCACAGGTACCTCTTGTAGCCTGTTGTGAAATTTGTGGTGGAAACCATACAGCTCAGACATGTCAGTTGTTCGATTTCAGTAACCAAGTTCCTCAGCCTAATGTCGAGCAAGTTGACCTCATTGGGTATTCTAGACCACAGGGCCAGGGGCAAGGTTATGGGAACTATCAGCAACAAGGAAGGAATCAGGTTGTTCCCTCTTGGAACAATCAGGGAAATCAAGTGAGAAACAATCCACCAGGATTTCATAGTAACCAAGGGAATAGGGGTGGAAACCAAGTCCAGTGGAGAAACAATCAGAACTTTGGGCAAAATAATCAGAATATAACTCAAGGGCAATTCCAGCAAGGAAACCAGAATTATGGGAACACTCAGGGTCAAGGTTCTTCTAGACCACCTCAGGATGTTGATATGCAGCTTCTCATGAGCACTATGATGGCTCAATTTAGCAAGCTTCAAGCAGAGATAGATGGTCTCAAGGCTCAGCAACAAGGAGGGGGAACTCAGTTTTCTAATCAACCTTCATCTTCAAATGGTAGGTTGCCTGCAAGTACAAAAAATCCAAGGAAGCAGGTGAATGCAGTGACCACGAGAAGTGGATTAGCTTTGAAGGATCCACCTTTTCCTTCGAATGATCCAGTGCCTAAGGAAACTGATGAGGAGAATGAGGGCATTCAGATTGAGGATGTTCCAAATGAGAGTGAAGAGGGGTCTGAGTTACAGAGAGACAGTGCTAAGGGGAAAGCCCCTATGCAAGATGAGAGTGTTCCAAGTAAAAAGCCTGAGAAGAAGAATAAGCAGATTGGTGACTCAGTGATTCCTTGCAATCTCTTGCCATTCCCACAAAGGTTGTGGAGATCCAAGGAAACTGAGAAAGAGAATAAGTTCAAGAAGATGTTGGATAAGTTGGAAATTTCCATGCCCTTTGTTGATGTGGTGACTCAGATTCCTTCATATAAGAAGTTCTTGAAGGATATTCTGAGTAATAAGAAGAAGTTAGAGAAGAGTGCTATGGTGGATCTCAGTGAGGGGGCATTGGCATGTGCAGCTCTTCAACAAAAGTTGCCTCCCAAACTGAAGGATCCAGGTAGTTTCACCATCCCTTGCGTTATCGGGGGATTTGTAGTGGGCAGTGCTTTATGTGATCTGGGTGCCAGTGTTAGCCTGATGCCATACTCCTTATGCAAGAAGCTTAACATGGGCATCCCAAAGCCTACTACGATGATTCTCTAGATGGCTGACAGATCCATTAAGCGCCTAGTGGGAGTTCTTGAAGACATCCCGGTGATGGTTGATCAGTACTTCATACCGAGAGACTTTGTGATTCTAGATATGGAAGAGGATGCCAAGGTTCCCATTATCCTTGGTAGGCCTTTTCTAGCTACTGCTGGGGCTCTCATAGATGTTAAGAGGGGAAAGCTGGTGATGGAGGTGGCTGGCCACAAAATTGAATTCGATATCTTTAAGATGGCCAAACACCAACCCTCTTACATCGATGAGTGTCATGTGATTGAAGTGCTGGAGCAGTGCAGTGCAGAGGTGGAGGAAGAGGAGGATGAGGACTCCTCTGAACCAGTTGCTGAGGAGTTGGAGGATTCACTAGAAATAGTGGTTTCTCTTACTCCATTCGAAGATGAGCAAGCCCCGAAGGTAGAATTGAAACCTTTGCCTTCCACTTTGAGGTGTGTATTTCTTGGCTCTAACTCTACTTATCATGTGATCATCAGTTCCTCTCTGAAAGAGGAACAAGTTGAGGAACTGTTGACTGTGCTCAGAAAGCACAGGAAGGCCATTGGGTATTCGATTGGGGATTTAGTTGGCATTGATCCTAAGTATTGTTTGCATAGAATTTATCTAGAGGATGATGCCAAGGCTAGTGTGGAGCCCCTCAGGAGGCTAAACCCCAATCTGAAAGATGTCGTTAAGAAAGAAAATTTTTAAGATGTTGGATAATGGTATTATCTACCCTATTTCGGATAGCAAGTGGGTTAGTCCTATTCATGTTGTTCCGAAAAAGGGCGGTATTACTGTTGTTGAGAATGAGAATAATGAGTTGATCCCTACTAGACTTGTCACTGGACATCGCATGTGCATTGATTATAGAAGGTTGAACAAGTCTACTAGGAAAGATCACTTCCCCCTCCCTTTCATTGACCAGTTGTTGGAGAGAATGTCCTGCAACGAATATTTCTGCTTTCTAGATGGTTTTTCAGGTTACTTTCAGATTTCAGTCCACCCAGATGATCAAGAGATGACTACGTTCACATGTCAATATGGCACTTATGCTTTCAAGTGTATGCCATTTGGCTTGTGTAACGCACCAGCTACATTCTAGAGATGCATGATGTCCATTTTTTCATAGTTTGTGGAGGAGATTATTGAGGTGTTCATGGATGATTTTTCTGTCTATGGGAAGTCATTCAGTGAATGTCTCTCTAATCTCGAGAGGGTGCTATGCAGATGTGAGGAGGTGAATCTTGTGCTCAACTGGGAGAAGTGTCACTTTATGGCTTCAGAGGGCATTGTTCTGGGCCACAGGGTGTCTGCAAGGGGAATTGAGGTAGACCCAGCAAAAATTGAGGTAATTGCTAAGTTACCACCCCCTAATTCTGTTAAGGGGGTGAGGAGTTTTTTAGGTCATGCTGGGTTCTACAGAAGGTTCATTAAAGATTTCTCTGGGGTTGCTAAGCCCCTGACACACTTGCTTGCGAAAGATGTCCCCTTTGATTTTGATGATTCTTGTCTTGTGGCTTTTGAAAAATTGAAAAGTGCTCTTTGCCATGCTCCCATAATTCAGCCCCCTGATTGGTCTTTGCCTTTTGAATTGATGTGTGATGCTAGTGATTTTGCAGTAGGGACTGTGTTGTGCCAGAAGAAAGATAAAAGTTACCCTGTAATTCATTATGCCAGTCATACACTTGATGATGCACAGATGAACTATGCAACAACTGAGAAGGAACTTTTGGCCATAGTGTTTGCAGTTGATAAGTTCAGGCCCTATTTGATGGGGAGCAAGGTAATTGTCCACACTGACCATGCAGCTTTGAGATATCTGTTCCAGAAGAAAGATGCTAAGCCACGATTGATTAGATGGATTCTCCTGCTACAAGAGTTTGATTTGGAGATAAGAGACAAGAAGGGCAAGAAGGGCACGAAAGTAGTTGAGTAGAATTCTTTTGTGCATTGCCCATATATCCCTTGGTTAATTATTCTTTCCCTAATCCTGAGTTTGTTAGAACATCAATGTTACAATCCCCCTAATCTGGCCCATACTTTTATCATATAGCTTTCACCTTAATTAATTGCTTTCTTTTATTCCACATCATTCAATCTTTGTTACTTGGATTCTATAAATTCATATACTCTAGTGCCTGGTAATTCACACAGTTTCATGGCATAACACCAATCCTCAGCGGAACGACATTACACCCTTTTTACACTCATCATTTGTGCTCATCATCACCTAACGCCACATTGTCAACCATTGACTGGCTGGCTTGGGTCAAACCATCATAGAATGATTGATTTTGAAGCTCTAATGGGTAACCATGGTGGGGGTACTGAATGAGTAGCATCTTGAACCTTTCCCATGCGTCATGGAACAGTTCACCTTCAGTTTGCGAGAAAGTCACAATATTTCTTCTCAATTCTGCAGCTTTAGCATGGGAATATAATTTACCTATAAACTTATTGTAAACATCCGTCCATGTTTGAAGGGACCCCAGCATGAGAAACATGAACCAGGCCTTTGCCGCATCTTTCAAGGTGTATGCGAAACACCTCATCCTCAATTCTTCTTCTGTCAGGTCATTCAACGAGAAGTTTTGGACTATCCCGTAGAAATCCCAAATGAAAGTTAGAGCATCCTCACTTGCTGAACCATGAAAGGACGGTAACTAATTGTAGTGGACCATCTTTCGCTCATAATTCCTGGCGGCATTAGTAAGTACTATACAAGAAGTTGATGTTCCTACTTGGGGCCTACCAAAATCTTTCATTAACTTAGGATTGGGTTCAGGAAGAGCAGCCATAGTTGTTTCGTGTGGTTCAAAAACTGGGTTTTCAAAAATTAAAACTTTTTTTTAATTATGTCTTTTCTTTTTCTATCAATGTAGTCGTCTAAAGGCAACAATTTAGGTTTTAATGAACGACGACCATACATAAAATAAAATAATGAATGAATGAACAAGAAAACAATTAAATAAGCAAAGTTGATAAAATAATCAAGAGCGAATTAAAAAGAACTAAACAAATATCAAGCAGATTTTTTTTAATGATATTAAGCAAAAGGAAAAAAACAAATTACACAGTAAATAATTCCCCGGCAATGGCACCAAAAATTGATGAACAATTTTAATTATGTCCTCGCAAGTGCACAAGTCATTGTAATAATAGCATGCAAAAGCAAGGGTCGAATCCACAGGGAATTAATATGGTGAAATTTTTAACTAAATTTAAGAAATAATTGAATGAAATGTTGCAAAAAAAAAAAATGCAAACTTAAGAAAGCAAAAGAATAAAGATCAAGAAGAATGAGATAGCACGTAATTTAGTAACTAACTGGAAAAAAATCTCTAGGAACATGAATTCAATACCACTACTAATTTTGCATATTAGTTCAACTTGCCAACCAGTTAAGGGTTCTCTCTAACTGCTAAATGACTACTCTGTATGGCGTCCAAAGCAAGACATGTATTCTAACTATTCATATGCTCAAAACATTTATTTAAACAATTAGAACCCTTTAAGCCTAAAAGAACTATGAAATACCCGATTGAGAACCAAATGAACAACTTGGAAAGACAGTCAAGTTATTCATTCAATTATCCTACAAAGCTTGAAATTAATAGGCATAGCGTATACTCATTTAATACCCTTAATTCAGATTAACTTATGCTAAAATTGGCCAGATTTAAGCACAAATAATCACATTACAAAATCGTGGGATAAAACTCAATTGATTGGCAAAACGAAACTTATAACAATGCAAAGTGTTCAAGGTAAATCATTCATACTCCTACAATAACAAATTTAGCAAATCATTCTTTAATCAATAATTAAAAACAATTCCAGTAATTTAGCTAGCATTCAACACAAGTATCTAGTGTCCTTTAAGCAATTTCCACTTTAACTCACAAATTGTGATTTGAGGAATTAAACAGTGTGTGTATGAATTGTAGGAAAAAGGAATTGAAGCAAAATTAGAAAATCAAAGATTGCCAAAATTCGCAGCCGAACCAGAACCACCGCACGGGAAATCACTTCGCCGCCGCTGGAAAGAGCTCCTACAAGTCGTCACTACCTATTAGAAATATGCTACGACCGAACTTGTGAATGCCGACCGGAACTAATCCTTTTTTGGTGAGGTGATTGATGAACAATTGATGGATTTAAACCCCCCCCCCCTTTATACACCCAACCTCAACAGCTTCCTTCGAAGTCTGCGTTTGTTGAATCCATGGCGTCAATTTCGCAGAGGAACAAGAATCGAAGACCGCCATTGAAACTTCTCGCCAGTTCGAAAACACAACTGAAAGAAGTAGTCTAGCGGGGGTGAGGTGAAAATGAAAAAAAGTTAAAACGAAGAGTCACGACTCCTTGAGTGTCGGTCTCGAAGGAGGTAATGCGGAAGATTGCTTAGCTTTTAATCGAGGGAATGCATAATGGAATATATGGGGTTGTCAAGGTGCATAGAGCAAACATGTGTTGGGGGAAAGTATGATCAATCGAAGTAAACAATGGAAAGATAACAATTGAAGTAGGCAAGGGAATGAATTGTGTTATGTTATGATACCTCATTGTGTTACTTAAGCAAGGGAAGATTGATTCAACTATTTTGCCTATTCAATGGTGTGATCTCACAATCCTTTTCCACAAGTAGTGTACTAAGGCTCTCTAGTTTAGGAATACTCGTTAGGTAACCAAAAGATTAAGAGGCATTTTATCGAACACCTAGGCTTTACACCTTCCTACTATTCTATACTTAGAATTCCATAGGATCTATGATTGCAAAAGCTTCCCCTTAACACTAATCACTAATCATGATTAGATCAAGGTCTCAAACTTCCAAGAGATTGGTCAAATCAACTTAGAATCGAACCAAAACACAATCAAAGAGCAAGAATAGATTTCCCAAAATAGAATGAATTAATTTCCACAATTATAATGTAGGATCCACACTAGGCATGCATAACATCGCAATTCAATCCCTAAAGAAAATTAGCTACTCATATTCATGGAATTAAAATCACAAAAACCTAATTCAAAGTAGAGAAATGTAAATTGCAATTGGAATTGAAAATAAGATCTAGATTAGGAATAGAATTCACCTAGTAAACATTAAATACAAACTTCAAATCATCTTGATCTTCAATCATTCAACAATTGGAAACTAGATCTAGAATTGTTCTCTTTCTCTCTCTAGGAGTGCTAAACTAAGAATATGAAATCTCAAAATGATCCAACCTCCCATAAAATTTCTAACTAGATCTCCTTAAATAGCCTTCCAAACATTGCCCTTTTACTTCGTCTTTCGCACTCTCAGTCCACGCGTGGAGCCCCAGCGTGGATCGGTACTGGAAATGATCCACGTCGGTTCCACACGTGGAGGCCTGGCGTGGATCGGTACTAGAAATGATCCACGCTGGGTCCACGCGTAAGGTGGTCCTCTGACTCGTCCCAGGACTCCTTCTTCACTCCGATTGCTCGTTATGCCCTTATGCTTTGCGCAATAGCTCCCGGGATCTGTAAAACATTCTAAAACATTAAAGAAATAGCTTTACACGAGACCTTACGCATTCGAGTTGGTTGGAAGCACAAGTCAAGTTGCCTCTGTCCTTAAAACCTTATTTACCGCCTCCCGAGGTGCAGGAGCATTGCAGTCTAGGTTTCCCAAGGTAAAACGTACTACGATTCTAGTGTTTGAGCACACAAACTTCGAACCCAGCGAACTAGAATGTGGGATAAAGCACAGGTGGCTTGAACGAAGGAAGAGCAGAGTTTTGAGGGTTGAAAGCAAGTGTATTTTGTGTGTGTAGCTGCTGTAATGCTAGGTGTGTTTGTGACACTTCAGATTTTTTGGTTCCCAATATTACCCATTTGAATTTCCAAAGCAATCTCTATTCTTCCTCAATGTTCTTTTAGTCCTTAAACCATATTCATTGAACCCTATTTCTATGTTCATATTCATTTGAGCCATGAGTCATATTCATTAGGACGAATAATTTCTTATACTATATAGTATTTTTAATAATTGTATTATTATTATATTTCGATTTGAAATATATGAAGTACTAATTATATTTTAAAATATATATTGTAGTATGTATATATTACGTATGGTAATTATATTACGTATGGTAATATATATTAAGTATGATATAAATATATATATGCTACGTATAAGAATAGTATAAGTATATTTATTATAATTATATATATTGGGTACGTAAGTTATATGTATATATATAAATAATAATGACAGCTATGAATACATACCAATATATATTACTTTGGACCATACTTTTTATAATGTTATATGTACATATGTATTCATATATGTATAGATATTTTATATATATATATATATATATATATATAATTCTCCTTCTTCTTCAAGCTTTCTTCAAGAGTTAAAGTGATTTAACAAGCCTGGTAAATTTCTTTTGTTCGTTTATTTTTATGGGTAGAGTAGAAATAAGATTTTAGTAATTCGTATGTGCTTATGAGTGTATTTTGTGATTGTGTTGGATGATGATGATGGTGGATAGAAGAAGAAACCTTGGACAATTGAGGCATAGAGTATTAAGAGCAATAAGCTTTCAAGGTAAGTGGATTTTTGGGTTTTATGCCTTGCCCTTAATATTTATGTTTTAGTGTAAGGCTAAAACATGTGTGTTTGGGAGGTGTATAAAATACACTTAACAAATTGTATATGTATGAAAGTTGTATCTATTTCTTACTTGTGATTTTTAGTACATGAGATGATGAGTATGAAAGTATGGTTCGTATTTCATATAAAAGAAAAATACATTTTTTTAGGATATACGGAGTATATGCCTATGTGATGAATCTTGTATATATTTATAAATTATTAAAATTTGGATCCGTACGTATGTTATAAGTTTATAAGAAATATATATATATATATATATATATATATATATATATATATATAATACCTTAGAATAAATATATTTAAGTATATAAGTGTATTTCATATAATCTATAGATATATATTTATGAGTATGTTGTAATTTATATGTATATAAATATATATTTATATGTATATGAATAAATAAATAAATATAGAGTCATTTCCATTTTTGGTCCTACTGTTATTGGGGCATTGCCAATTTTAGTCCACTTCATTAATTTTTGCCACATTGCGGCCAGTCTTATTTAGTCATTGCCACTTTTAGTCCACCGTTAAAATTTTCGTCAAATAACCGTCCAAAACAGGGGTATTTTGATCTTTTCATGCTTTGATAATCTCCTTTACCCTTTGTAGTGGTTTTCCATACAGATTTTCATCCAATGAAGAGGACCGGCGAAAGCCATGGCTTTGTAATGTGGCTCACATGGCTTTCGCCGGACCTCTTCAATGGATGAAAATGTGTAAGGAAACCCACTGCAAAGGGTCAAGGAGATGACCAAAGCATGATTCTTTTTATGAAATGTATTTCAAAGAATGAAATGTGGCAAGGTATAAATTTTAGTTTTCTTGTAAAATTTGAGATTTAGTTGTTCAAGTATGTTTTCTTGAATTGTACAACTATTTGAATGCCTACAAGAATTTGTATATTGGTATACCCTTTTATGGGATTAATTCAAAGTCAAGTATGATTTTACTTTACAAAATGTTTATGAAGCCTATGAGCAAGTATTATAAAATATTTTCAAACCAATTATTTTCAAGTTATGGAAGCTATGTGAAATTTGTGAGAAATGTGAATATATGATTTGAATTATATTTATGTTGAGGAGTACTCGGTAGGAACAATCCACGGGTACTAGGGCACTATGGTGTGTCCTGTTGAGGCGGGTCTGTGTACCCTAATTTCAGGAGTAGTCAGTAGAAACCTTATCCTGGCTACTAGGGCTGGTAACTTCCCGTTGAGGCTTGGAATCCTCATTCGGGGGTGTGCACACTTAAGGTTAGAGTCCGGTTTCCATTAGAAATGGGAAATGTGTGGAGTGTTTGGATGTGTGGGAAGCACTGTTCACTAGGGCCTAAGACTAAAGGACCATGTCCCATTTATGTGTGATTGATGTGCTTCCATATGTATTTTGTGGTGTGCAAGTGTGGCACAAATATAAAGTTTATAAGAAAATTTTATAAGTGATAATATTGTGAAAAGTTCTATATGATTATTTTACCTTATACTTACAAAATTGAAATATTTTTAATATGGCATTGCAGCCAAGTTGAGCAATTGGTAATGTATTTTCCCTTATGAAATTATTAAAATTATTAAAATTATTTTTATAGGGGCAGGCAGTCCCTTACTTAGCATGTTATGCTAACCCTTTCTCTTGGAAATATATAGTAGAGGTAGAGGAAAGGGATAATAACATTAAATCATGGCATTTAATTCCGTTTGTAACCTCTACCCACTTAGCAAAATATTAACACCCACTAATAGTCCATTAATCAAAAAATAACTCTAAAATAATGATTGGAATTAATCAAATTAATTCTGTAATACCAAGAGTCATTTTTCTTGAACGGACATGGTGAAGGTGAACCAATTTCTCATTCATCCATTATCCATTTTGAGCATACAATATATTGATCTCTTCGTCTAACTTCTAACTACGAAGAACCCGAATCCACATTAACCCAACCCAAATCGGATGTGGATCCCACTTTAAATTGTACCACAAATGACCACTTAAAATGCCATTTTAGTGCTATTTTTTCAACAATTGATTGGGCTCAATTCTTTAGAAACTATTGTAGAACTAGGAACGGTGTTCCATGGCTACAATTGGGCATAGTCATGAGAATAAAACAAGGTTGGAAGGTTCATGTGCAAAATATATTTTCGTTTACACAAACAATAATACGGTTCAAAGACACTGTGTTTTTCTGGATTTCCAATAAAGTAAATATATCGTTACAAAGGATGGTTCTAAGGGTAACACATATCCATCCTATACATGGATTGACCGTTGAAACATAGTCATGCCATTTTACAGTCCTGAAAATCAATTTTCATTCATGTGAGAGATTGTTGAAAAAAATAAAACAAAATCAACTTTCCATTCGTAACCACAAATACACACACACACACACACAAATATCCCGTGGTCAAGCAGGAGATTTGACAACAATATATTCGTACTTTTCTTCCTAGAAAACTATGCTCTTCCTTCTCAAAATTCATGTGTTCTTCATTGTTCTTGTTTGTCGGATTTATTGTTTGAATGCTCAAATTAAAATTTAAATTCAAAATTAATTTTATCTTGGGAAACCTCTACAACGCTCCTAACACCTAAGGCATATAGCAAATAATTAAGGTTTTAAAGCAAGTGTTAGTGTCACATGGCTCGAATTTGAACCCATAACCCTTTCGTTTTTGTGCTTGTTTTTCTAAAAGTATTTCAATAATTTTGAAACAAAATCCTCTTACATATTGAATCATAATAATATTTAATAGAACTGTCAAGACGAGTTGACATTGAACTACAATCATTATTGTGTGGACCATACTATCAAATAATGTACATTCAGTATAAAAATAATGTATTTTTATGACTAATTTCGAATACAAAAAATAGTAAGAAATATGATAAATATTGTAATTTGATATCATTGAACTCATCCAATCAATTTTTTCAAATTAAAACAGATATGCATCATCTCTTATTATTTTTAGTATCTAGCATTATACACTAGGCATTATAGAATTTCTCTAATTTTATTCAAATTGTACTATATATATATATATGTGTGTGTGTGTGTGTGTGTGTGTGTGTGTTTGTGTGTGTGTGTGTGTGTGTGGCCTGCATAGTACATGCGGTTGTGTGGCTCAACACATGCCGCTGGATTGACGTGATCTGACGGTGGATGGGATATATTAGCATTTAGGAAATTTAATTTGCATAAGGTAGGTGGGAGCTTTATTGTAATTGTAAGTGCGAAATGTAATGTTAGGCTACAAAATGCACCAACAAACGTATTAAAACACACCATTCTACGTACTAAAATACATCAGTTCTCATATTAAAACACACTACTTAACCACCATACACCAAATGCAACTACTCTCATAAAACTCACCACCATGTGTATTAAAACACATCATTCTACATTATAAAATGCACCACTAGACAAATTAAAGCACACCATTCTCCACCATACCCAAATACACCTAGTCAATTCAAATGCACCAACAAACGTATTAAAACACACCATTCTACGTTATAAAATGCACCAGTTCTCAGATTAAAACACACCACTTAACCACCACACACCAAATACACATACGATTACGAATGACACCAATATTATCTCAAATATGAACCAGATTAATGTTGATAATGCACATACTATTGCGAATTACTCCATTCTCTTTCCTCTGTTGGAGTCGACCTATGCATTTTGTTCGGGACGGAGCGTTCATTGCTGGTGATGGAGTTCTTCTACGCTCGTCTGGTGTTCGTTGCTCAAGTCTCCGTCGCCGTCGTCGTTCACGCGCTTTGCTTCGCCTGTAGAGTTTCACGGGGGGAATGGAGTGCGTGGAGATTTTGAATGGATTGTGAATGGAGAGTTAGTGACCGGTTAGTGGGTTTTGAAATTGTAGTGAATTGTCAACATTATCCTTCCAGTTCTCGTAACTAAAGATCAAGCGTCTTTATTGTGTGGATTAATATGAAGTGTTAGATCATGGAATCCAATGGTGCAAATTAGGCCACAAGGCAGTCCGTAGGAGGCTGTTCACATCTGATCAGGCCTATATATATATATATAAACTTTATACATTACGAATTTTACCTGTCACTTTTGATCTTTCCATCAAGAATATATTTTATACTTTTGATCTTTCCATCAAGAATATATTTTATGGACGCATAATTGGTATTAGTTAATACAATAATATGCCTAATGAAATATAATTAACTGATAAAACACATATTACTCTTTTTTGTGGAGAAAAAAACTCACAATTACTATTCAAGGGTGTAGACAGAGTAAATTTCACCCCAGCCCCGGCCCCATGTAATAACCTCTCAATCCCAAAGCAGAGGTAAATCACATTAAAAAGACTCCTAACATTAATATTTTTTTTAATATTATGAGTAACACAACTTGAAAATCACATTTCTCCATTTCTCTTCTCCTCACCCTCACAGAACTACGCATTAGAGTAATATGTAGAAATGTTTTTGAAGTGGACATTTTTCTCTCTCCATCTCTTTTTTTTTTTTTTCTTTTTCGTGTGGTAATAAATGTGACAAACATCCTATTTTGCTATTCATGGTCATATATGCTTTGGTTCGAATTGATTGTTCAAACCAAATCCATTACTATTTTACCTAAAAGTTTTCTTATTTTAGGTATTTGATTTGCCGTCCTATATAATCATTCTTATTTATCAATATAAATTGATTTTGACATGAAAAGAGTAATTGATACTATAATGTTTTAGCTAGCATTGAAACTAGAACCAGTACTAAACCAAAATGAAATCATCAAGACTAGAGATATCTTAAATGGATATAATTTGTTTATTCATTTATTAAGATTGAAATTCAAATAAACCCTCAAATTTTTACGAAAAATAATAATTAAATCATTAAATTTGTTAAAAATTTCATTTTGATATTTAAATTCAATAAAATAGTGTAATTTACATTTTTAGTTAGTGACCTCCATGTTGTGTTGTTGTGGCTATATATTTGTAATTCTTTTTACAGATTTAGACTCCAATTTGGCATTTTCACCTTCCACCTCAAGGCTATTATATTGCTAACGTCTTCAAGGTTTTTTTTTTTTTTTCTTCTTCATATTTTGTTTTTAAATTTTGTTGTGAGGTGGAAGGTGAAATTGTGAAAATGCCAATTTAGAGGCCAAATCAACAAAAATAAATAAATAAATAAGTAACCATGTTAGTTATAATTTGAAATTTACAGACTAAAAAAAACAATTACACTAATTTTACGTAGTCTGATCTATGTGTTAATATGAATTTTTTTTTAAAGTGTCATAGTTTAATTGTTATTTTCTTTGACCCTTTTTTTTTTAATAAACTTATGTGATTAAAGTTTTGCCGGACTAATAGTAATCCTAAGCCCACAGGACGTACCCCGCCCCTAAAGCCACTGTAGAAGTAAATCGCAAGTCATGCAAACAAATTCTAGTCTTCATATGCACACAAGTGACACAACTGCACAAGAAATCTAATCCAGACGATCTTCTATTATTCTTGGTCATTTTTCTCATACATGTTTAATTTGTAGTGGGATTTGAACTTTTACTATTATTTCTTATTTATTATCAAAGTCGACGTACATTGCTGGCTGGGAGCAAAATTAAAGAAAAATTATCATAAATTAAGTTAAAGGGAGGAAATAAGAGATAGTATATATATATATATATATATATATAGAGAGAGAGAGAGAGAGAGGATTGAGATAGTATATATATGTCTATATATATATATATAGACACACAGAGGAAAGGAGTAGCACAACGAATAAGTAGTGTAATAAAGAGGATTGAGAAAGCGGAAAAGTAGTAAAGTACTACTTAGTATTCTAGTAAAAGAAAAAAAAAAAGTTGTGTGCTTCAAGTGGTGGCATATTAGGGCGTATTATCTTTGTCATTACGCCATTTATATAACAGGCCATTATAACTGTGCCCATTGTAAAATAGATCTTACAATCGGATAGTTGGTTTGATAATCACAAGGTCATGAATTAATTTAGTTCCTTCTAATTCTTTATCAGTTAAGGTCATAACTCATAAGAGCGCTTTACTCAGAGCGCACATTTACTCAAGGCTCACTGTTATCTACAAAGCACTACACCTTCATGTGATGAATTTTTTAGTAAATAAAAAATCTTA
>CM008336.1:33925011-33936920 GCA_002525835.2 Ipomoea batatas | reverse complement strand
CTCTTCGGTTCTTCATGTCTTCGTGTTCTTGCGTCTTCAATTCTTCAACTCTTCATGTCTTCACTACTTCAGATGAGATATTCCTCTGTCGAAGTCTTTATGTTCTCGGTAAGACCCGAGTCCTTAGATAACTAAGACTTCGTTTACCTTACAAAGACAAGCATAGACTATTCTAAGACACTTACGAAAATTTAGGGGTCTCCTCGTATAGCTTGGTATCATCAAAATCAACAACTCGGGGTTCCTAACAATTTCCCCCTTTTTGATGATGCCAACACCCTATACTCATTCCATTCGGTTTTCTTTTATCCTTAAACGGATTTTCATTAAGTAAGCCCGAATAGTTGAGGTTTTACATTTTTAAACGAGGAGTAAAGACTAGATAACACACACACGCTGATCCAAAAAGAGAGAAGTCTTTTATTTATGAAGAGTTTCATACAACTTTGCAAAAACGGAAATTTAAAGCTGATAGAAATTAAAAGCAAAAAGAAAGGTCTTCTTATTTTGAGCTCGTGCCAGTCTTCTTCTTATTCTCTTTTTCCCAAATTTCATACTGTTGGAGTTGCATCAAATCATTGATTTCTTTCCTTGCCTTCACGGTGTCGAGGCTTTGAATTTTGAAGGCATACTTTCGGTGCAGCTTCAGCATCAGATAGTTTTGGACTACTTCACCAAGATTTTCTCCCCTTATGACTCCCCAGTCCCACCAAGCTATCAGTTCGGGAGCATTCATTCCATCAGAAAAACTTTGTTGTGTAGCACTTAGAATCTGATTTATGCCATGCATTTTGGTTTGCCCTTCGGCTGCTTTGGTTATCTTATTTGCATCCTCAAGTTCCTTCATGACTTTCTCAAATTTCTTTTGTTCTTCTTGCTGAATTCGGAAGATCTCTTCGTCTTTCTTCCTTTGCTCATAGATTCGCTCATTGTGATCTCGCAAGAAGTTGAGCCTATCCATGGGTTACTTGTTATTCCAGAAGGGTGGAATGTTGCATTCTTCCCATTTCTTTCCAGATCCATGTTCATACGGGATATATTCAATAGGCTCTCCATTAACTCTTCGGGTTGTCACTTTTGGCCCTTTGCTTTGTTTCTTCTGTCTCTTTGAACTCGGTTCACCGCCTGTAGGTATGTTCTGTGTTCTCTTCGGAGACGGTGAGGGAGATGGAGTTTTCCTTAAGTTAAGAATGTCTTTTCTTTGTCGTGAGATGTCGTCAGCATCCCTTACAACAATTTCCTTTCCTTCCATCTCTTCCCCCTTGTTGGCATCATTAACCCCGATGAGTATGTCAACTTTGTTGCTTAGGCGGTTTATGCAGACTTGCAATTCCTTTAGGGTCCACTCGAATTCACATACGAGAGATGTTGTTGCATTTTGGCTTCCAGAGACGGTCTCAAGCTTCGAACAGTTCAAGTCAATACGCTCCTTGATGAAGGCATGCTTCGTAACCAAGTCACGCTGAATGGTAGTGAACTCAGTTACCGAATCCTTTAGAGAGCCAAGTGACATGAGATTTTCAGCGAAGGCACCATCAATCTTTTTCTCAAGGGCAGTTATCCTTTCGTCTGTGTTGGATTTGGAGGATTTCTTCTTCTGCCTTCGGATATCTTTCTTGATTTTGGTGATAGACTCATTTAGTGACTTGAAGTTTGAATCGTGAGTCTTCGCCAATCCCTGTATGGCATTCAGTAAAGAAGTAAAAGCAGAAGAGGTATCAACTATTACCTCAGAAGAATCCGAACTCTTTGATGCATCAGCAGCTGGGCCATGACTGTCTTTAGAAGGTGCTTCTATATTTCCACCTTGAACTAAAATAAGTTCAGTGCCTTCTGCAAGATTTACATTTTCGATTGGTGAGGCTAAGGCTTCGGGACTTGCACTTTTGGATGCTTCCAGGTTTCCACCCGAAGTGTCGTCCGGAAGGACTTCTATCTCAACATCGAAAAGATTAAGATCAGAGACAATCATTTCTTCATCAACAATCTGCAGACCATCATGATTCGCACCTCGAGATGCTTCCATGTTTTCATCTCGGGCTGAACTAGGACTCAGCAGAACTTGTACTTCCATGGATTCGGTAGGAGCAGACCTCGGTTCATCAGAATGTTGCTGATCAGGCTCATCACTTGTGCGAGTAGTCTGAACTTCTGCATTAGAGGGATGAATAGATTGAGAAGGAGGAGCAAGACCTCCAGAAGGATCATCATTGTCATCATCATCATCGTTGTTACCATCCTTAGTTTCTCGACATCCTTGATTCTGATTAGAATCCGAATCCTCAGCATCATCGTCATTTTGTTGACGACTCGGTCCAACAACTAGTCGAAGATCTCTTATTTCAGTTTGTGCTCGAGAGATATTGTGAACTTTGGCAATCTGCATGTTTTCTAACATAAGGTGTTCCCGAGGAGTTCGGTAGCCAACATTTAAGTCAACAGACTTGCCATACCGAGTGGTCTTTCATTGGAGTTTTTCAGCAAAAACCCTTTCAATTTCATCCGGCCGTGTGGCATCAAAAACTGATCTTATCCCCATCCAATCCAATGCCCATTCTTCTTCTTCGGCCATTGCACTGATTGTACTTGCAATGACACGAAGGCTTGACATACGCCATTCCTGCCAATTGTAAACACGTGCAAGTTCTCGTCGCAGTATCTCCTCGTGAGAATATTTATCCATCAAGGCTTCGGTAGGCGGTAAATCAGTTTCAGTGTCTTCAAGAGTTAACTGTTGAGCGAGTGCTGCATCGGCACTGATTTGTCTGGCGACGGGATTAGGATGAAGAACAAGTTGTTGATTGGATGCAGGAGCATTAGGTTTGGGTTCAACAGATGGGAGCTCTTCAATCCGAATGGTTGATACATTTGGCCATTGTAAACAAAGATGTTGGCTGACATAATCAAGAGCAATCATAAATCGGGCTAACAAAGGATTCATGTGCTCGGTGATTTGTCATTGAACAGTGGCAGACATCGGTCGATAGGACTGATTACTTGCATCCACATCATCACCTTCTGATTCTTCTTCAATCATGGTTGATTCAGACCCTGAATCATTTCTATCTTGTGGGAAAGTGATCATCTTTTGTTGTACTGCGGGTGAGGGATCAAGTGGACTTTCTGGTTCAGCAACCAAGGGTTCGGGAGATGAGACTTTTTCGGAAACAGATGGAGCAGAGATAGGTCCAATATTAGTGGATTTTGACATTGGCCGAGTGAGCGGCGTGTGATCTTCCTCATCGCTATCTTCCCTGGAAAGATCAAGAGGAGGTGGAAGGACTCGGTGACTGACTTCGAGTGGGACTCTTCTGCTGGTAAGAAAGCAGCTGTCTGAGTCTCATCATCTTCTTCAACTTCAACTTCTTGATCAGTTCGTTGCTTCTTTTTCGGCCTTTTGAGCTGTTTGGCCTTCCTCTTCTTGGTTACTTCTCGTGATACCTTAGCCTCTTCCCCATGTGAGGATTCGGCTCCTTCAGATTTATCATCCGCTACTTCTTCGGTGAGATCTTTCTTGTGTGTCCTCTTGGAGTGTTTAGACTTATGCTTCTTCGATTTCTTTTTCTTGGCAGCTTCCTGATTTCCTGCCTTACGCTTTTTAGACACCTTTCGTGGCTCGTCCTCTGATGAAGGTTCGGTATGTTTCGAAGATTTAGCATGGTCTGAGCCTGTTGGTTTAGAGGGCTCGGGTAGATCCTTCGGTTTATGCGTAGAGCCTTCTGAACCATGGCCTTTAGCCATTTCAGATTCCCCCTGTCCAACTGAGCTTTTGGACGATTTGGAGTGAGACTTCTTCTTTTGCTTTTTCAGGGCAGCTTCCAGTTCATCTGCTTTTCGCTTGAGGTAGTTTGGTGGCTTGATGTCATGTGGTAATAGTTTCGGTGTGACATAGTTTCTGCGCGCAACTTCACTTTCTTGTCTTTCAAAATAGCACTGATCATAAAACCAAAACCGAGAACCTTAGTAATCCATCCTGTCGTAGGATTAACTCCTGTTTGAACATTGTCTATCAGAAAGTCAAAAATGACATGCGACCAATCAACAGGATACTTTTCAAGCAGAGCACACAACATTCTCATCTTCTTGTCAGATATATCGTCCGTTCCAGATTGTTTGCTTTCAACAATCTTGTTCAAGATATCTATGACGAATTCATAATCCATCTTCAACATTTTCTTCTTTAAAATAGATGGGAGGGATGAGGGTTGATTGTGATTCTTCATTTTCTTCCACATCCTTTTCCTGCTATACTCTTTCCCAGAGCAATCTGGATGAAAGCCATCTCCACAGAGAGGGAGATTAAACACTCTCTGAATATCTTCCTGAGATATCACAACCTCAGTGCCATTTACCACAGAGTGGATTTCATCAACTCCATCGGCAGAATGTACCTCATCATTAATGTAGAACTGCGTTACATCAATGGGGTACCATGCTTTGTGCTTATACGTGACAAACTGTAGAAGATTACTGTCCTCAAGGCACTGGACAACGTGTTTTCCAAAGTCCTCATCAAGAACTTTTTCAAGGAAACCCTTCACATCTAGCATCGATCCTGCTTTTACCATGCAACCGCCTGATTTCTGACCTTTGACGGAAGTGAAAAAGAACTTAAAGATTTCAACATCCTCGCACGGTCTGGGAATGATTGATGGAGGTTTAAACGGTTCTTGAGTGGCTGGAGACTTGGCCTGTAGGGATGAGGGTTTTGGTAATGGGCTGTGAGTGTTTGCAACATTATCGGAAGATGAACTTGAACTTTCCGATGAAGAACTTGATCCAGAAGATGAGATGATTGCAAACTTTTGGTAGTTTAGGAAGATTATAGGGTTTAGAGGGTAACGGTGCTTTTGGGAGTGTAAAAGGTAAAAGATGAGGGTGTGATGGGGTTATATATGGTGAGGAGTGAGGAAACGGGTGAATCGGGTTGTTTTAGCGAAAATGGGTCGTATTTATGTATAAGGGACAAAAACCCTTAAATGCCCTTAAATGAAGGGGCAAAAATGGCATAAAGCCGTATATGATATGTGGACTGATAAGGGTAGTTTCCCATGAGATGATATGGCCATTTAATGAGGAGAGAGAAAAACTACTCATTATGCCATCACGTCTTGATGACCCGTCCTTTCAAGTCTGGCAACTCAGAGAAGGTGGAGCGTATTTCTCGGCATGTACTTCGAATAGGATTCTGACACGTGTACACCCACGATCCCACGTTTACAAGAAACTTATTCAGCAAGATATAGTTTCAACCCTTTAGAATATGAACAGTGCGTTCGAACAGTTGATGGTTAAGAGTTCGATATCATTAACCATTCGGTCAGAGAGAGTTCGGTTTGCATGTGTTGCTTTGTAGGCAGTCCTCGGTATACTATCATCCTTCGGTAAAGATATAACATTTTGGAAAGACGAGATAGACTACTCGAGCAAACAATAATACCATTCATTAATAAGGATAACAGAGGACAGACAACACAACATTTCAGACAGATCACCCCATTCCTGATCTACAAGGCATAGCATCTATCTTCTTGCCTTGCCTTTGCCTCTATTCTTCGCATGTCTACTATTTGCAGTAGACATAAGGCTTTGTCCTTGGCTGCTCTCCGTAGTAGGAAGGCTAGGAGTTGGTGGAGCGCTTGGGGCAGCATCAGGAACCCATGATGGAGCCATCGGTCCATAGCCAGGCTCATTTTCCAGCACCGAGGACTTGTCGGATACATCATCCGGTTCAAGCATGTCCAGATAACGGAGGTAGTCCTCGTCATGAGCCGGATTCACAGGCTGATTTTGGCCTTGGTCCCTCTGGTACCATCCTTGAATATCATTCCATGCATCATCTCCAGTGTCATTTAAGGAAGGAGATGGAGTTCGTCTTGGCACTATGTTTGGTTCCGGCCAGAAGGGTTCCTCATTTGGAGGGGCAATACCACCAGAATAGAAGCCTGGAACAGACATTGTGGGAGGTTCAGGCACAAGTTCCTCGGATTCTGAATCTGAAAGTTCTAAGGGATGCTCTGATGTGTCTCCCTGGAGAGGTTCTCCTTTCTCTCCGCTTAGTTTGTTGAGCTTGCTCGTTCCTTCCTTCAGCAACAAACGGAACGAAAATCTCTTCCTGATTGGCTTCTCCTCGGAGCAGGCCTTTTTCCCTTTTCCTTTATCCATATCTGCAAAAGTAGAAAACAACACAAGGAATTAGGTGTTAGGATACCTCTTCCTTCCTCGGTTGTGATCTATTTATAGAGAGAGTGAAGCATTGTGATTGGCTGAGATCCATTTGACGTGACCAATCAGAGTTGCAACCGTCCAAAATTTTGAGCTTTTCAATTAAATGAGTCCGTGAGTTTCTGATTCTGATGTGCATTGAATGCAGGGAGTCATAACTGATGAGTCCCTTCAGTTTTGGAGCGATTCAATTGTCTCATATTAACTCATCTCTATCATTCCGAGTTCATGGCGTAAAGTGGAGAATCTTGCTTCGGCAAGTGGTTTCGTGAGAATATCTGCTAGCTGATCTTCGGTATTAACGTATTCAAGCTTGATGTCCTTTTTCTCCACATGATCTCTAATAAAATGATATTTAATATCAATATGCTTGGTTCTTGAATGTAACACTGGATTTTGAGTTATTGCGATAGCGCTTGTGTTACCACACATAATGCTAACTTCTTTGGCAGTGACACCATAGTCTTTAAGTTGTTGCATCATCCACAGAATTTGCGCACAACAACTACCAGCTGCTATGTATTCGGCCTCAGCAGTGCTCGTAGCAATAGAATTCTGCTTTTTACTAAACCAAGAGACCAATCTTCCCCCTAAGAATTGGCATGTTCCTGATGTACTTTTTTGGTCAATTTTGCAACCAGCAAAATCCGCGTCCGAATACCCAACTAAGTCGAAGACGTCACTCTTCGGATACCAGAGACCTACACTTTGAGTCCCTTTTAGATATCTTAGTATCTTTTTGGCAGCGCTCAAGTGACTCTCCTTCGGATTTTCTTGAAACCGAGCACATACGCCTACAACAAATGATATATCTGGACGACTCGCTGTGAGATATAATAAAGATCCAATGATTCCTCTGTACTTTGTTTGATCTACTTCTTTCCCTTCATTGTCTATATCCATTCGTAACGAAGTGTTCATGGGTATTTCAACCGAAGATTTCCCATCAACTCCGAACTTCTTGATAAGATCCTTTGTATACTTCGCTTGATTGATAAAGATACCATTTTGTTCCTGTTTGACTTGAAGACCCAGGAAGTAGTTTAATTCTCCCATCATGCTCATCTCAAATTTTCCTTGCATAAGTTTTGAGAATTTTTCGCATAGGTCCGAATCGGTACTCCCAAAAATAATATCATCAACATATATTTGTACCAACAAAATATGATCTCCACCTTTGATTCTAAAAAGGGTTTTGTCAACTATCCCCTTTGTGAATCCACAACTTATTAGAAAACATGACAGAGTATCGTACCAAGCTCTTGGAGCTTGTTTCAGACCATATAGTGCCTTCTTGAGCTTATAAACTTTATCCATTCCAACATCAGAGATAAATCCTAGGGGTTGCTCGACATATACTTCTTCTTCTAAAAGCCCATTTAGAAAGGCACTTTTTACGTCCATTTGATAGACTTTAAAGTCTTTCCATGCAGCATATGCTAGAAAAATCCTTATTGCTTCGAGTCTGGCAACAGGAGCGAAGGTTTCATCAAAATCTATTCCTTCTTCTTGACAGTAGCCTTTAGCTACTAACCGAGCCTTGTTCCTAACAATGACTCCTTGCTCATTCATCTTATTTCTGAACACCCATTTAGTTCCAATGACGTTTTGATGAGTTGGTCGTGCAACCAGTTCCCATACATCATTTCTTTCAAATTGATGTAGTTCATCTTGCATGGGGTCCGAGTCATTCAAAGCTTCTTCAACGGTCTTGGGTTCGATTTGAGATATAAAACATGCCATCATGCATTCCCGAATGGATGCACGAGTTCTCACGCTATCATGTACATCACCGATGATTTGATCTTGAGGGTGATTTCTCAACCATTTTAGATCCGGTTGAAAAGTGGTTGGAGGTGCTCCTTCATCTATGGAGGGTTCGGCTTGACTACTTCATTCTTGTTGAAACACCACCTCATTTCCATCATTTGGTGACACTTCGGTTTGAGATGAAGTGTTCGGTAGAAGATTCGGAAAGAGTGGATAGTCATCTTCTTATGATTCTGATCCTTCGGATTGTTCATCATGGACTTTATCTTTCATTCCTTCATCTGCTTATTTCTCGGAGATCACCATGTTTTCTTTTGATAGTTCGTCGAAGACTACATGTATTGATTCCTCAATTACCGTGGTTCGCTTGTTCAGTACTCGAAAGGCTTTACTCTTCTCAGAATATCCCATGAATATTCCTTCATCAGCGCGTTCATTAAAAGCCTTCAGATACGATTTCCCATTCTTATGTATAAAGCATTTACTTCCAAATATGTGAAAGTATTTTACAATAGGTTTTCTTCCTTTCTAGAGTTCATAAGGTGTGACGCCATGATCTTTATGAATAAGAGATCGGTTTTGAGTATAGCATGCTGTGTTTATTGCTTCGGCCCAAAAACGCTTCGGTAGGCCTGAGTAAGCAATCATGGATCTTGCTGCTTCCTTGAGAGTTCTGTTGCGTCTCTCAGCTACACCATTTTGTTGAGGAGTTCTTGCCGCTGATAGTTGATGTAAAATACCATGTTGTCCACAGAAGTCTTGAATGACTTTGTTTACGAACTCAGTTCCTTGATCAGAACGTATTTTGACAATGCTCAGTTCCTTTTCGGTTTGAAGTCTTCGGAGCAAGTCTGGAAGTACTTTCTCAGTCTCATTCTTCTTTCTTAGAAAAGATGTCCATGTATATCTTGTGTAGTCATCTACCACCACAAGAGTGTACTTTCTCCCACTTAGACTGACTGGATCAACTGGTCCAAATAAGTCCATATGAAGTAAACTTAGTGGTCTTGCATTTGCATTGAGAGATTTTGTTTTGAACGAAGACTTGATCTGCTTTCCTTTTTGACATGCTTCACAAACTTTATCATTGTCATAGATTACATTCGGTAATCCTTCGACCAGTTCCTTTCTTGCAAGCTTGTTGATGGCTTTGAAGTTGAGATGATTAAGCTTATGATGCCATTCCCAGCTTAGATCCTACTTGCTTTTGGCGATCAAACAAGTATTCGGTCTTGCTGTTTCCCATGTGACAACATACATGTTCTTCCTTCGTCTTGCTGTTAAGACAACTTCATGAGATAGCTCTAAGATAACTTGACATACATCCCGTGAGAAAGTAACTTTGTATCCTTTGTCACAAAACTGACTTGTGCTTAACAGATTGAACTTTAATCCTTCGACATAAGATACTTCTTGGATGATTAACCCGTTCTTCATAACATCTCCAGTGCCCATCGTACGTCCGCTTGAGTTCCCACCAAAGACTACTTTAGGACCATTCTTCGCTTTGTAATTGCTCAGTTCTGATTTATCTCCAGTCATATGTCTCGAGCAACCGCTATTTACATACCAGATGGTCCTATTTCCCTACAGTCAAAGATTAAGTGTTTTTAGGTACCCATACCTTCTTGGGTCCTTGTCGGTTAGCAGTGAGCTTGGCCATCCATGCATACCTAGAACCCGTAAGGTTCATCCTTGGTCCACGATACCCATTAGACACGCGATAATCATAAGGAATAGCATAGTAAGATTGGGATGACTTCGGTGAATAAACCTTCTGAAGAGAGGGTGTAGGCTTATTCGTGTTGACTCTAGTGTATGAGGTTTGTTTGTGTCAATGATGTAGCAAAAATTTTGCTTTTGTCATTGGTTCATAGTCCATAGTCCAATCCTCATCACTGGGGTATAAAGTACCTTCCCTACCTCTATGCTTGCTTGGGAACTTTTTGAAATTCTTGACATTACTCGGGTAAGAGTTCGGTCTTCCCTGAGGCATACCCTTGCGTTGCCTCTGTGAGTAATGTTGCCTCTTGTTGCCAAGAAATTTTCCTTTAGATCGGTTATTTCCAAGTGGTTGACCGTTTGCGATTTAACCATGACGGTTCGGTACGCGAGGTCTATACCGAGGGATCTGATGACTTCTCGGGTTGCCGTTTTGGAAATTTCCTCTTGTAGGTTCCACAATTCGTGTTTCAGTCGAGTCGTTAGATCGACTCGTTGATTGTGGTTCTGTTTCATTTGTGGCATTAATCACCGGCTCAAGATTTTCAGTTTGTCATTGGACAAACACGGAACTTAAACCTCCACTAGTAGAAGGGTCAGTTAGTCGTGTTAAGAGAACATGTTGATAGGAGCTAGAGTTGTAACCAAGTCCAGTTCTACTCCCTGATGGTCTTTGATCATCTACCATTCGATCCATTAATCTGGATGAATTTGTAAATGTCGCAAGTAGCGCACGCAAGTTTCGCTCTCTATCATCCTTTGATTTACACTCTTCCTCAAGAAGATGAACTTGCTTCTCAAGCTGGCTTATAGACTCAAGCATCTCAGCATTTTTGGACCTTAAGTCCTCGAGATCTTGTCTTTCTGCCAATAGCTTGGCATTCTCTTCTTTAAGTTTGAGATGTGAATCCTCAATGCCATAAAAACTCTTCAACATTTTCTGAAATGCTTCCCTAGGGTTTTCATGACATATGGATTCGGAACTATAGTTAGAGGATTGGTTTTGTGAGGTTACCTCTTCTTCTTCAGCCATGAGACACATCCCTTCATCTGAGTCTTCTTGACTGAAAAGACATAGAAGTCCTTTCTCATCTCCCGAGCTGTCACTTTCTGAGCTTGAGCTAGAGGTGCATGACTCTTCGTTCTTCTCTCCTGTCTTTTCTTCTACTGCCAAGGCTTTCCTTCGTTTGTTATTCTTTTGGTTCTTGCTTGACTCCTCATCAGCATCATTTGGGGTACTCTTCGGGTGGTGATATCTTCCCGAATTCTTCTTGTAGCTGTGCTCGTCCTGATGCTTTTTAACGATTGGATATGGACATTCGGCCTTGAAGTGTCCAGGCTTTCGGCAGTTGTAACATAATACTTGCAACTCATCCTTCTCATGAGTTCTGGATCCGTTGGCCTTGTCACTTCCTTGATACTTCACTCGTCTTGCCTTGTCCGAGTTGTCATATGATTGATTCTTTCGCATGAATCTTTTGAACCTTCTTACAAACAAAGCCATTTGATCGTCAGTGAAAAAATCAGAGGAGGGATTAGAGATAGACCTTGGTGTTGATGATGATGGTTGATGGTTCGCAACCAGAGCTATGTTTCTCGTTTCAGGTTCATCATCGTTTTGTGCTTCCTTTTCGAACTCGTAAGCCTTCAGATCACTGAAGATCTGTGTAGTACTCGTAGTTTTGAGATCTCTATGATCCCGCATAGCTACAACTTTCATTTCCCAGCTCTTAGGCAGTCCTCGGAGAATCTTCAAGTTTATCTCCTTTTGTGTTAGCTTCTTTTCGTCAAGATCATTTATCTCCATTAACAGCTTTATGAACCGAGCTTCCATTTCAGTTATGGACTCCTTTGGGCTTAGCTTGAAATCCTCGAACTTTAATGGCAATGGTCAGTTTGTTCTCCTTTTCTTGCTCATCTCCATCACCGATTAGCATGAGCACATCCCAGATTTCCTTAGCATTCTTGCACTTCCTTACTCTCGGACTCAAGGATTCGTCCAGCGACTTGTAGAGGATATCCTTGGCTATATTGTCGAGATTTAGTCGAGTTTTCTCATCAGTAGTAAGTAAAGATTTCTCCTTTGGAATCATCTCAGGTGACGTTGGATCAGTGATAACACGATTGGGATTGACCTGTAGTATCTGGATGGGTCCATCAGTTATTACGTCCCACATCTCATCATGCATGGC
>CM008336.1:33831230-33841584 GCA_002525835.2 Ipomoea batatas | reverse complement strand
GCTCCCACCGTCAACGTATCAAGAGGACCTCCGCCGAGTAATTGACTATGCCAATGTTGGGGAAGCTAACTCTGCCAAGCGACGGCAGGAGGTTGAACCAAGTTGACAAGATTTTCGATCAGATCAAAAAGCAGTCAGATCGGTAGCGAAGAGGCCGAGAAAGGACTTCTACTTACATGTCATTAAACCGATTTGTGGTGGAGGTCCTTAATTATGCCCAGCCCTGCAACTTGGTCCAACTACCAAAGCAAGCTCAAGATGGCCTGGATAAGTCCAAATATTGTGCCTATCATCGGAAGAGGGGTCACGATATGTTGTTCGAGGGTCTTCTAAGATGAACAATGGAGGCTTATATAAATGATATGTTGGTCAAAAGTTCGGAACCCCCAAACAGAGCATAACACCAATCTACGTACCTATTTTGAGATAATGCGCTGAAATCGGATGAGGTTAAACCGGACCAAGTGCACCTTCACCGTTTATGTTGACCAAGCGCGGGATCGAATCGAACTCAGCCAAGGTCAAGGCCATTCTGGATATGCAGGCCCTACAGTTGTTCGGGAGGTACAGTAACTAACCGGTTAATTGGCTGCTCTTAGTAGGTTTCTCTCGAAAGTGGTAAAGCGGGCCCTTATATTCTTCAAGACTTTGAAAAAGGCAAGTGCCTTTGTCTGCGGCAATGATTGATGGCCACTTTTGAGAGCTTAAAAGAGTATCTAATATCCCCCGATAGTTTTATCCAAACCCGAGTCGGGAGGAGATTTAGAGGTCTATTTTGTAGTGATGGACAGAGCGGTTAGCGTAGTATTATATTAGACCGGCTAGCAAGGCGTCTAGCAACCAGTATACTATGTAAGCCACACTCTCTAGGGGCACGAGCTTAGATATTCCCATATAGAGAAGGTTTTCTTTGTGTTCTACACAGCGGCAAGGAAGCTGGCACTTTACTTTCAGGGTAGGACGACCGAAGTTCTCACCGATTAACTTATTGGAACAATCCTCTACACAACCACTTCATCTGGTTAGTTAGTTTAGTGGGCTATGATGTTGACATAGTTCGCCATTGAGTACAAGCCGCGGCCAGTCATCAAGTGGCAAGCTTTGGCTGATTTTACAGTTGAGTGCACGGTAAGGAATGCCGACCAGATAGAGCATGCCGATCCAGAAAAACCATGGTGGGAAGTTGTCATTGATGGTTCGAGCAACAAAAAAAGGTTCCAGCATAGGGGTAGTAATCACCGATCAACAACGAGGCTGAGTATGATGCCTTCATCGCCGGTTTGCAACGTCTGAAAGAACTCGGTGTAGCATGGATTAAAATTCGCACCAACTCCGTGTTGGTTGTAGGACAAGTATCAGGTAACTCCGAAGCAAAGGGCAATCGCCTGGTTCAATACTGGATCAAGCACTTGCCAAGTTGGGCAGTTTCCAAGCACATGTAGTCGAGCATGTCTCGAGGTTAGAGAACGCAAATGTAGATATCCTCTCTAAACTTGTACATGAAGCTCCCAAACACATTTCCAAGATACCTCGGATCGTAGAAATTCCAACCGCTAGTAGACGTGCAACCGCTCGGCATGGTGGGGGTAGAGGAAGAAAATTGGGTCACCGACTTGATGGGGTACTTGCAAGAGGGGCGACTTCTTGATGATGAACAAAGAGCCCGGAAGGTTAAGCTCCGAGCACCCAGGTTCTAGATCGTGGAAGTCCGCTTGTACCTGCGATCATATAGTGGGTTATTGATGAGATGTATAAATGACTTCGAGGCAAATCTGGTCATAACCGAGCTTCATTATGGAATTTGCTCTGCACATCAGGGTGGAAGATCACTAGCTTGGAGAATTATGCTGATCGGTTATTACTAGCCATTGATTCAGTTGGACTGCAAAGAGCTTACTCGAAAGTGCAAGTCATGCCAGATCTTCGCGATAACGCCAAGGAGGCCAGCGATGTTTTATCAGCCAGTCAGCATGGCCATCCCTTTCGCTTAGTAGGGAGTGGACATTATAGGGCCGTTTCCCAAGCTTTCTGGGCGGAGGAAATTCATAATAGTGGTTATCGAAAGTTGGTTGACACGGAGTCGTTAGCCACCATTACATCTTAATAGTGTGTCAGGTTTTTATGGCGGAATGTAATATCCCGGTTTGGTATTCACGTGCAACTAGTCACAAATAATGGATGGTAGTTTGAAGTTCAGTACTTTCAAAATTTCATGGCAACGGTCGGAACCAATCGGTACGAGTGTCGATGGCGTATCCTCAAGGCAACAGCCAGGTAGAAAATGCAAATTGGACGATCTTAGAGGGATTAAAGAAGAAATTGCATTGAACTGGGCAAAGCTAGGCAGATGAGCTACCTTATATTTTATGGGCATACCGGACTACCCCTCGAAAAGCAATGAAGGAAACACCTTTCGCTTTGGTTTATGGAGTAGAAACGAGGCTCCCAATTGAAGTGTGGATCCCGACATCTAGGGAAAAGGCTTACGATGCCCAAAAAAATGAGCATCTGTTGGCGATCAGCTTAGACGGCATTAAAGAGAGGCGGGAGCTAGCATCTCGGAGAGTAATCAAGTATGAAAAGAAAGTCAAATCTTACTATGATTGTAATACCCCGTATTTTATTAACATTATCTTAAGGCGTTGACATTCATAAGTAATGATTGCTCGATGTTTCAAAGGAATTTTTATAAGTGAGTATAGTTGTTATTAAGCTGCGATCGTACGTACCGGTCACGAACCGTAATAATTTTTATGAGCTAGTATTCGAACCCGTTTGTCCTAGAAAATGGATTTCTAGACACCATACCATTATTCTTGAATTTCCTATTGAATTAAATTAGCCAATAGCCGCGAAAATTTTATTTTTATCGTACATCGCAAAATTTTGCGGTGTACCGAACCTAGCCCAAATTGGAGCTTTTGACTGGAATAAAATTTTAGTTTCAAGAATATTCTATTTAAATTATTTCCTACCGAAATTTCATCTGTTTTAACCCTAAACAGTCCATGTTAAGATATTTTTTCCCAAGATTTCTAGGATGGTGACACTTGTCACTTTAATCCACCCTTAAACATTATTATATAAGTGGGAAATGAAATTTTTTGGTCTTCATTTTCCCCATTTGGCTGATTTCTCACGAAAGAGAGAGGGAGAGAGAAGTTTCATCTTCTTCAACTTCTTCTTCCTTGCTTCAAGCTCCATAGCCAAGCTTGCACACAAATCTTCAACTAGTTGGTAAGTTTTCAAGTTCTTTTGGTAGAAAACCTTGTAATCCTTCCTAAGTTATGAATCTATGATTAATTTATTGGAATCTCTTGTTATGGTGATGATTTTAATCTAGGGTTTCAAAGTGGAAATTGGGGAAAAATCATCCAAGATCATTTCTAAGGATTTGTAGCCATTTTGAGGTAAGGAATTCCCTTAAGTTGGAATTAGTCACTTGAATTTGGATAATTGATTTTTGGTTGATATATATATGTATAAATTGTTGTGATGATGAGAAGTGTAGCTTGGATATGCATGTTTATGTCATATTTATGCCCATATATGCTTATAGTTGTGAAAATAGTGAAAGGAAAAAGCAGGGTAGATTCTGGCAGTAAGTTCCGTGAATTTTTGGGAAAAATCGGTAAGGTATTTTGACCCAATATTTTTTATACATGTAGTTCTATAAGTGTAGAAGCTACCATAAAAATTTCATAATTTTTGGAGTAGTATAAGTGTGGTTTCAAAATTGTTTGCCAAAACTGGTCCAGAGAGACAGAAATCCGGACAGCCCACTGCCAAGGGCAAAGATGTAATTTTCTGTGTTAATTGGTGAACCTAGGTGACCAAAACTTTTTATAGACATCAAGTACTATAAGTTAGGGTCCTACCATAAAAATTTCAAGTGAAAAAGAGTTCGGGAACTATTTTTACCGGCTCAATCTTTCGGACTGCGCCAGAAATTTTCTGGCAGATTTGGGTGGACGCCCCAGTGGACGCGCGTCCACCGTGCGTCCACTGGCGTCCAGATTTTTTGAGAAAAAAAGCCGTAGGTGTGGACGCCAAGGTGGACGCGCGTCCACCATGCGTCCACTAACGTCCAGAATGTTCAGTCCAGAATTTTCAGGTGTAAGCTTGATTATTGATTATTGATGTTTAGAAGATGAGGTTGTTTGTTATTAAGATGGTTTAAAGGAATTTTGAGTGGTGATGATATTATGAGGTATATTGAGGAATTGTTAGTGTGAGAGTCTTGATTGATTTCAAGTGTGAGACTTGAGTATGAAGAATATCTAAGAATATCCTAGATTGTTTAAGACGAAGTGGTGAGATGGCAAGTAAATGTTATGAAACTTACGTTGAAAAACGTATGCTATTTTGATATAAAGGTTGTCAAAACCTTACTTTTGAGGAAAATACCTCACTTGATAATGAGGAAATGATGTTTGAAAAGCCTGCGGGCAGTGAAAGTCTTTTGAAAATCCTTCAGGGGCTAAAGAGGTAGCCGGTTTAAGTATTGGACTTATTTGTGAATTATGTCCAAAGAAATGATTTGAGTAAGAAAACTGAAGGAAGGATAACGTTTTCAAACCCTTAGTTTCTAAAGTGAGTGAGGAGGACCTTGATTGACCCACGGGTGGCTGTAAATGCCCTTGCCCAGTGGTCGTTATGTCGTTATGTTGTTGTAGCCTACGGGATGAAGAGCTTGAAGTGCCTTTCCCGTATGGTGGTTATGTTGTCATATGTCTAGTTCAGGGCGAAGTCTATTCGTCGCTGCGTTGTATTGTATGATTCATTCATACTGAAGGGAGTTATGAGAATACTCCATGAGGCCTCCCGCTTACTATTTGAAACTAAGGAAGTTTTAAAGCTGAAAGAAAAGAGTTACTCTGTAACGTCTTTGAGAAACAAATGATTTTTGTCTTACGAGACAAGTGGACCTTGATTCACTAAACGCTATACTATTTTCCAAATGGTTATATTTTCAAACCTTTGTCTACTTTTAAGTGACATTGGATTTCCTTACTTAGCCGTCGCGCTAACTGCACTTCAATGTGTTTCTTATCAGTTGCAGGTTAGTGTGGGCCCTGTAGCCCGTTGAGCTGAATAGAAGGGAAGTGCAGGTTGAAGTCTACTCTATCTTAGAATAGACGGGAAGAATAATTTGCTTATGTATAAGTTTGATATTGATATTGTTGTGTTTGAGGTTGTAATTTTAGCCTGTGCACTTAGAGTGTAGTTTTATCAAAGAGGCGATAGAATTCACTCTAGGTGTGGCGGTGACACCCGGTTTACTGCTGTAAGATGTAAGCTTCCGCAGCGTTATATTACGCATTTTGTAATGATTGTAAGAGCAGAAATCGGGGTGTTACAATGATGCTCGGGTCAAATTGTACTATAACGCTCGAGGATTATGTCCAAATCGTACTTGTGAGAGCTGTTTGGAGCGTAATTTGTAGTATTGTAAGCCCGATCATCCGGAGTTGTAATTTTATGCTTTTCTTGTACTTGTTCTATTATGTTATTGTACTGAAAGCCGATTAGGCAATTTTTGAGGCATGGGCTTAAATGAATATCGAGAGACCAAGATACTTCGAAAAGAAAGAGATATTGGTCCTATGATTGGACACCCAAAGAGGGAAGCTAGCTAGGGAAGCGTTTTTGTTTTGGTCGGAATCGACCACCTAACCACAATCCGAAAACCATAACGAGCGAGCACAAGCTGTGAGGAGAAGCATCCTCGATACGGTCGGATAGACCGGACAGCCTACAAGGGCTAAAAAGGGGAACAACGGTCACAAGATCGGCAGGCCCAATCGTAGGCCCTTTTATAATGATCAAAAGATCATAATTACGGCCTCTAGACCAACGGGGAGGAGTGTCCTCAACCGAGATCAAAAGATCGAGGAAAAATAACGACCACAAGGTTGAAAAACAACGACCATAAGGCTGAGGAAATAATGACCACAAGGTCGGAATAAACAATGGTCACGAGGTCAGGAAAATAACGACCACAAGGTCCGAAAACGCAGCGGCCACAAGGGTGGAAGAAATAACAGTAAAAAAGATCAGAAAAACAGAGAAGTAAAGGAATAAAAGAATTAAGGAATAACAATGAAAGTAAAGCGGGGAGTTGGACTTAATCACTTGATCTTTGCATGCATTAGGCTACGGTGGAATTGATGTAATGCAAATCATGGCTAACTTTTGTGAGCCGTTATGGATACACTAAGCCATTCCGTACTTAGACTCTTAGACCACATCAAAATGTAACTAAGGCATTTCACTGAACATCTAGCCTACGCCTCTTCCCAAACCTTACCCTCTCGGATAGAAGGATGAGGAATGCAAATATGTAAGACTCTGTGAAATTGCAATCTCTTTCCAATTCCACTCTCTCATACTCCTCACTCATCACGGTCGTCAATGAGGAAAGGATCAACACACAACATCATTCAAAATAAAAGTGACAGAGTAATTGGGCAACAACACCCGACCCACAAGCATTGACCCAAAGAAGACAAACGGCCACCAGTTATGCAAATGCTACACATTGAAGAAGAGAGTTATTATCAATGGCTCCACTACCATACAATTGAATGCTCACCATTATACTGTCCGTTACAACTCATAGAAGAAGAGTCATTGCACCTGGACTATAAGTGGTGGCATGTTGTAGACTAAGGGTGACACTTTGTTTATCACACACAACACTACTGTACTGACACTAAAACTACTCACTGTACCATCTTACTTCAATAATACTCAGATTGCATTCCGGTAACAATACATACCGTCAAAAAGCATTCTAAGACATAATTGCACACATTTCATCTCAACAACATTGAAAGATCAAGCATGCATAATCTATAGTTCATAAAAAACAACTCCTAGGTAATCTGCCACTAATCATCATGAATTGAAAGCACAAATATAGGAAATCAAATCTAGCAATATAGAATATGTAAAGGAGAAATTAAAGATGAATTAAGAACTGTTACAAAACTTGAATTCACAATTGCAATCTCAATGCACAAATTAGAAAGAAGATATCCACAATCAAAGAGAGTTGTCAATTCTCCACAACTCTAGATCTCTTCTCACTCTAGGAATTGAATGAGTGTAAAGTGATTAGTTGAATCTAGGTCTAATCTAGAGAGAGAAAATTCTAAGCTAAAATGATCTACAAAAATCAAAAGTGAAGAAAACCCCCTTCAATCCCGCCAAACATCTCATTTAGAAGCTAGGATCCTAATGCGCGTACGAGTGGCGTACACTCCCTTGTACGCAACCCAAATTTTCACCTCGGACCTAGGTCACGATCGTGACCCACTCGTGACCAGGTCTAATTTTCTGTCACGACCCCATCACGATCGTGAGCGGGGTTTTGCTGCCCTTCTTCGCTTACACTCTTCCTCGGTTGCTCCAATTCATGCTCATATGCCATCCTTCATGCTCAAAAACCTTTAAAATAGTGAAGTGTACACATTTATATGGTTTTGCAACACATTAGCACATTTCAAAGCATTTCCATCCTAAATCATCCACAAAGGACTCCAAATAAGCATAACACAACCTCGAAATGACCCTTAAAAGTAAGCATCTTTTGTCACTTATCAATGGCGTCGGGTTCCAGTTTTTCACAAGGATTTATAGTTGGGAGAAGAGAAAATACCAAAAGAGTTTTAATTGGAAGGGGTGAACGATGTCATTTATTTAAAATAATACTCCCTCCGTCCCGTAATGCTTGTCCTATTTTCTTTTTACACAGATTTTTAGGCAACAAAGTAAAAGTAATTTGTCTTCCAATTTTTCCCTTCTTTTTTTCTCTCCCAGCCACTCAATAATCCACTAAAGTCTGGAAGGAACCATACGCTTTTCTTCTTCTCCAAACCATACGTTTCTACAGAGTACTTCTTTCTCTTTCTCTTTCTCTTTCGTTTCTGTAGTTCCATTTTTTTCTAAATTCTAAAATTCTTTCTTCCATGAAGACTGAGATCTACATCGCTGTACTCATATAGGAAGATATTGAAGATATGCATCGCCTAATTTCGTAGAGATTTCAACACACGAAAATGGAGTTTTGATGAAATTGGAGCATGGGCTTTGCAATCTTTCAATCAATTTAAAAAATTGATATCAAGGTTAGTAATGTACACTTAATCTATGGAGTTTCCCTACAAATAGTGACTTTGGTTAAAGCTTTTGAAAAGTTATTCTTAGTTCTCCTTCAATTTAGGGTTTTTTTAATTTGTTTTTTTTTTTATTGAATCTCAAATCCTAGTATCACACAAATTGAAATACAGAGCACTAATTTTTTTTTTTAACTTTGAATCTACGGAGTATTTTTTTTCTCTCTTTTTTTAAACTCAATTTTTTTTTAATTTTGATGATTATATAGAGCACCCTTTTTTATACTCTGTACTTCTCAAAGAAAAATTACTCCATAGTTTCTGTCTATATATGCAATAGAATCACCAAAACTGGGAAAAAAATAGCGGTAAAATTTTTTGCCAATTTTTTATATGACATTTACGGATTAAAATACTCTATTTTTTTTTAAACTTATGGTCAATAGAATGTTTAGTGTCTATTAGTACTATGTATATATAGTGTGTTTGTAGGAAGCCTTTTTTTATTTCTTTCTTAGAGTACTTCATAACAGAGAGGTTTTCTGTATTAAAAAAAAGTTTTTAGTCTGCTAATGGAGTTTATACAAGAAGAGAGTTCTAATGGTGTTAATGTAAGCACAAGATGCTCTAAGGATAAGAGAAATGTTATTTTTGAAACATTGTTAAAACACAGTGTGAATGGAAAAGTAAAACATTGTTCAGTTAAAGAAGTTGCAAATATGTATTCTGTGTCTACAAGAACTGTTAATCGAATATGGAAAAAAGGGATTGCTTTGTGTTAGAAATGGTGTTCCGGTTGATATTTCTTTAAACTTGTCAGGTAATGTTGGAAGGAAAAGGATTGTGATTAATCCTGAAGATGTTGCTAGAATCCCATTGAATTGCGACAACAATTCGTTCTATGGCTAGTGCACTAAGCATGTCAAAAACAAGCCTTCTCCGGAGAGTTAAGGATGGATCTTTGAAATCCCACTCAAATGCTATCAAGCCTATGTTAACAATGGAAAATCGGAAGGTAAGATTGCAGTTCTGCATATCTATGATTGATTTAAGTTCGTCTCATAATAATCCATGTTTCATAGATATGTATGACCGGGTTCATATAGATGAGAAATGGTTTTCCTCTCAAGAACTTCTCAAAAATATTATCTACTGCCTGAGGAAGATGAACCATATCGTACTTGTAAAAGTAAAAAGTTTATAACAAAAGTTATGTTTCTTTGTGTTGTTGCTCGCCCTCGGTTTGATTTAGAAAGAAATGAAATGTTTGATGGGAAAATTGGGATGTTCCCATATGTTTATAAAGAACCAGCTAAGCGTAGAAGTAAGAACTGGGAAGCTAGAACCTTAGAAACTAAGCCCATTGAATATGTAAATAAAGAAGTTATAAGAAAATGGTTGATTGATTATGTATTGCCTGCAATACATGCAAAATGGCCTCTAAGTAGTTCAAAGACTATATATATTCAACAAGATAATGCAATGCCACATATTAGTGTGAACGATGCTGAATTTTTGGAGGCTGCAAAGAAAGACGGCTTTGATATTCACTTAACATGTCAGCTTCCAAATAGTCCAGACATGAATGTATTGGATCTTGGTTTCTTTAGAGCTCTTTAATCTTTACAACATCAAGAAGCTCCTCGCAATGTGGATGAACTAGTTGCTGCAACTCATAAAGCCTTTAATGAGATCTCGGTAAAAAGTCTTAGTAATGTTTTTCTAACATTGCAATTATGTATGGTTGAAGTTATGAAAAAGTTTGGAGGGAACAATTATAAGCTGCCACACATAAATAAGCAAAAGTTAGCACGGGAATTGAAGGCTTATTACCTACCACTATCTCATGTGATCCAGAAGAATTAGCTAGATGAAGCAATTTCAAGTCTCCAGCAGTAATGTTCTGAAAATGAGGTTGCTTGGTGAAGTGTACTTGTAGTTGTAAAGTTCTGGTATGAAGTGTAATTGTATTTTTATTTTTGGTGAACATTTGTATCTAGCACCGCTGCTTTTGTAATGTATTTTGTGTTGAAGTGTATGGCAGGAGACACTATGATGATTAGAGTAGTCTGTTTTGCTTATTTTGTATAAATTGATCCATGTAATCTATTTAAGGGTTGCAATGCTTTTTTTTTTTTAATGCTTATATATTGTGTAATTAGTGTAAAATATGCTCTGTTCATCTTTTTTTTTTTTTTGAAGTTTCATACTTTCAGTATTGTGTATTGTGTGAT
>CM008336.1:33765488-33787147 GCA_002525835.2 Ipomoea batatas | reverse complement strand
ACACAGCAAGACTGAGGACTTACCTGAATCCATGGTTCCAAACTTTGTAGATGAACTTCGGCACCATCATTCATAGCATCTAGAGCAATCTTGTCAACCTACACTAATATGCTCATTATTAGCAGCACTAAACACACCAGTCTAATTCCAATCAGCAAAAGAAAAAACACTTATAAGAAAAGACAGATAAAAATCCCCAGGCTCTTACTCGTTCAAGCTGCAGCTTGCTGTGATGCTCAGGGAACTTTCTTGAGAGGAATATACATATCTTTGGGTGGTTTGGGAACACCCCAGACTTCCAAAATGCCTCAGAAAACACATGACCAATCACATCAGGATAATCCAAAATCTGATTTAATCTATACATTTTGGCCATCAGCCCCTCAGCTACTTGCGTGAGCTGGTATACCCACTGCATGTTAAGTCCTTTATGACTAGACCCACTAGAGCTATTGGCTGCTGTTCCATCAGTGCCAGCAGTCCTAGAGGCTTTATGGGCCGCTGTTGAGGCCACATCATGACCCAAATACTCTGTCCACCTGCCCGGACCTTCCCATTCCCTCGACCGGACACCAGTGGGCGAGGATGACAACACTTCATCAGCAGGAAAATGCTGCCGAGATTTTGCCATTCTAATCACTCGAATGCCAACAATCTACACTTAAAAGTTCCGCCTCTGACCTCTGCATATTAAACAGAACCCTTTTCAGAGCTAAAATACTCATAATTCTCACAAAATTCTAAATTTATGAGACCCAACTCGCATGCTCCCCAGTAATTACTTCTTCAGAGCTTTCATGCAAGACAAGGGTTTTACCCTATATAAAACCACCGGAACTAACACAAAGTTACTAAACTTGCCAAGTTTCACAGCTTGCAGCTCCAAGGATTCTTGCACTAGCAAATTAAGCTGACACACTCAATTTAACTACACTTATAGCATGCACTACTAAATGCTCAATCAAATACAGATCAACACCAGCAAGAATTGAGACAGAGAGTACCAGAGAAATGAATGGAATTTTCAGCTGGACGTCAGAGGAGCTTGAAATGGGGCTTGGTCCAATTACTTCAAAACCCAGATCTGGGTAGAATATACTCAGAGCAGGAGAAATTATAATGGAGGTATTTCTCTCTCACGCAAAGCGTGTGATGAGCGTGAGAGAGAGAGAGAGAATAGTAATTAGGATGGAAGATCAGTGGGAATATGATATGAAGGAGAAATTTGCAGCTTTTGTGTTTAAATTAGGACCAAAAGAAGAAGAGAAAGGGACCTTGTTTTGTTTCCTAAATTTTCTATCACTGTATTTGCGCTTCCTTCATCTTTGTCTTGGATGGAATCGCGGAAGGTAGCCTGCTTGCACGATCTACACTACTTTCTACTGTAAATTTATTGATGGAAAATGATTCCAGAAAGCCCGAGCCTTTTTTTTTTTCTATTTTCTATTTTTATGAACTTACCATAAATTAATTGAAATTTTTACCTAATAATTAAATAAAATAATGACATGTGTGAGTGTGAATACTATGTTATGATTTTTATTTAAAAAAAATGTAGCATTACTCTACATATTAATCAGCGTGCTAATGAAACAAATTTCACTAACTCACTGTGCATTACACCTCTTTGTATAAACGATTATACAGAGTATTTGAAATCTACAATCTACAAATCTAATAATCTACAATAAAGTTAGGGTCTTAACGGGAATTAAAAAAATGTCGGTATAATTATTTATTGAAATGAAATGATTTATATTATTTTGATTTTAGTATTTTTGTAATGATTTTTTCTTTTTTACCTTCTATTATATTATTTTCTTCTATTAAATAACCCTGCATTTCGTTAGTATAAACTCCAGTAACAAAGTATTCCTTTAACTATTTAGTATTCTTAGGGCCTGTTTACCAACAGAAAACTGTTTTTTGTTTTCTGTTTTCTAATTTTTCAGTTTTTCATTCTCTGTTTTCTGTTTAGAAAACTTGTTTACTAACTCTTATTTTTTCAAATTTATTTTTTTAGAATAACGTTATAAAATTAACAATAAATTTAATTTCGAGTGATTTTTAGACCATATATTTAAAATATTTTAAAATATATTTAGTTTAAATAGAATAAATATAATTTTTAATTTTAAGTCCAATTTGTAAAAATTTTACATTTATTATCCGAACCAAATTTATATATGTATATAACATAAATAAAAATATATCCGAACCAATAACCTATTAAGTTCACATAAAATTTAGTTTAGATAATATTAATATTTTTGAACTAATATTTAAAATATGTTTGGATATATTCATTTAAATGACATGCATATAATATATAATTTTTATTTTGAATTCTAATATTATATATGTGAAATTTTGATATCCGATATCTGGACCAAACTTGTATCCGATATAACATAATTAAAAATATCTGAACCAATAATCAATTGAGTTCAATCAAAATATAAAATGTGGTATAGATTTCAATTTTTAATTTTGATAATGTGAATGATGTAGAGTTTTAAGCATAAGCAAATAAGTTATGTTTAAATAAGTAATGCAAGTAGCCAAAGGCCCTTTGGTCAAGCGGCATGAAGTGATTCTCCCAAGTGGGAGGTCATGGGTTCGAGCCTTAGTGTGGCAATGTTGATGGGTTCGAGCCTTAGTATGGCAATGTTTACTTTGTTGGGATTCAGTAGGTTGAGAAAGTATATGGACAGAACACTTTATAGATGATAGCTGATTCTGTTTTCCATTTAGAAAACAACTTTTAATAATAGTGCTTCAGTTTTCTAGAAAACTGGAAAATTATTTCCTGTTTTCAAAATGAAAAACTGTGTTAGTAAACGTGTTTTCTGTTTTTCAGTTTTCTAAATTTTCAAAAAATTGGAGAAAATTTCCAGTTAGTAAACGCACCCTTAACTTCTCATTGATTTCTATAAGAAATGTCTTAGGTTCGAACCTCATCCCAATCAGAGTTGGCATAATTGTTAAACATATACTACTTTATTAAAAAATAAAACACTCAACAATAGATTACTGTAAAAGAACTGAAACAAAGTCAGGGGAACAGAATCTTAATATAAAGTGTTAGCTTGAGAGTAGGTTGCAGAAGCTAAAAATGAGCAAAACATTTAAAGAACGAGCAATGAAAGTGATTGAACAAAAAGTAAGAGAATGCATAAGGTTTCTACAATCCATACTATATACACGTGCTGCCAATGAATGCGGCATAGTGGGAAATCTCCATCCTTGTTTCCCCAACATAGCTAAGTCCCTCCATCCTTGTTTCCCCAATATAGCTAAGTTAAAAGCACGCAGATCTTTAAATTCCAAACCCCCAAACTTCGTAAGGACACATAAATGATCCCAAGCCCTGCAATGAATGCTTCTACCATTAGTTCCACCAGAATCCCATCAAAATCGATTCATTGTACGTTCCAGGGCCTAACACAATGAGTTTGGTAATAAAAACACACTCATAGAAAAAGTGGACATAGTCTGGGCCACACTCTTAAGCAAAACCTCTTACCTGCCCACAAGAGCAGTTTCTTATTCCAAGACCCAATTCTTTGCTTTACCTTATCCTCAATATATGGAAAAAAAAACACGTTTATTCCTTCTTGCAAACGTAGGCAAGCCCAAATACTTACCAAAATTCACAAATTGAACAATGCCAAGTATACTTGCTACACATTCACAATCTTCCCCAAGGGTGTTTTTACTAAAGCAAACGTTTGATTTATGAAAATTGACTGCCTGGCCAAAAAGGCACTCATACGTTTGAAGACATTGCTTTATCGTTTCCGCTTCTTGAGCATTGGCTTTAAAGAAAAGCAAAATGTCATCTGCGAAAAATAAGTGTGAGATCGTAGGGGCATCTTGCTATTGTACAACCATGAATAGCCCCCGAATTTTGAGCTTGCTATAACAAAAGAGAAAGACCTTCAGCACAAATGATAAACATATAGGGAGACAGGCGATCCCCCTGCCTCAAGCCACGTGAAGGAGCTACCTAGCCACCACACACCCCATTATCATAATGTTATAGACTTATAGGAGTCAGTAGTAACACACTCCATAATCAGATTAACCCACACATCAGCGAAACCCAACGCCTTTAGCATATTTTTAAGAAAAGACCATTCCATTCTATCATAGGCTTTGGCCATATCTAGTTCCAGTGCACCCCAATGACAAAGTGTTTTGTGTGTCCAAGGATTTTGAGAGTTTTACTTCCCCGAGTTTTGTATCGTCTCACAAGGATGACAAATTGGAAGCGTTAACAAGCGTTTAGACTAGGGAATATGCATCACGCAAATCACATACATGATCACCAAGTGCAAGATTGTCACAAGATTGTTGTAGTATTCAAGAATCAAAGCAAGTATTCAAATGCAATTGTAAGAAGGCTAGGAATAGAATTGATCCTCCATTACATGATGTTTTTAGTGTTCTTAAGGCTACGTTGTGTCATTGCAATTGTGACATTCACGTGCGGCTTTACTAATGCCTTTCACCTACGGGTCTACTAGACTTTTTATTGGCATGGAGCACTTTTAGGTGGCCATTAACCTAAGAAGCATTTATCAAACACATGGCCTTCGCGGCATTCATAACTTCGCCCTTTCGGAACTTAAAGCTTAGAAATACAAATGGTTAGGAGTTACAATGAATCTAACAAAATCTTGCTTAGATTCATTGCCTTAGAACAACCTATAAAGTTGGGCCCCACTCTCAAGGTGCAAACAATTCACCAAATTGTAACATGAATTCCAATCAACAATTGCAATGCACAATCCAATGGAGAATTACAATTTACACTAGCATCATGCAATTAGATTCACAATTCAATCCCTAATAAAAACTTAGCCACTCATGATAGCTTCTAGAATCAACATTGCATCAAGAATCATCAAATCAAAACAAGTAATTGAAAGCAAGAAATTACAGAATACCTAACTTGATTGCAATAGATTCAAGCTACAAATTGTCTCTTAGATTCAAGAAGGCTGTCAAGCTCCTTTCTCCAAGAATATCTTCCAAGTTCAAAGTGAGTACCTAGAGATAGAAAATCTAATATGAAAATGAATCTCGATGATATAAAAATATATAAACCTAGCTTATAAGTGCCGTGAACTCCCTAGTTGAATCCGAATCATTTGCTTGCCAAACCATTAGAGAGTAGACCGCTTATGCTAGCCACGAGCCCCAATCTCCACTTTACCTTTTCCTAAACCCCACCGTTTCAAACCTTAAAACTCTTGTATAGATGCCTTTGAGTTTAGCCATTCATGTAACTCTTTTCTTTCAACCTCCTAAATGTCAACATTAACTCGACTCCAAACCTGCCTTCCTTGAGAGACCGACACTCGGGGAGTCTTGACTCTTCGTTTTAACATATTCCATATCCGACATTTACGTCACCCTAAACCCATAGCTAATACCACAACGTTCTTTGATCATGTATGCAAAATACTTATTGTGCATTCTATAAATATATTAGAACTAATATAAATTTACAATTCATTTCATTTTCTATACTCAACCTACTTGGATTAAAAGCAAAATCAAGGGAAATTGACTGAAATGTGAAGGAATGATAGAGTATTGACAAAAATGCGAAGGAAATCGAAGGTTGACAGATATATGAAAATAGCATTTGGGACACGCGTTTCGCAGTCCAAAGGCATTCCCCCAACGCAGATGGATTTTGTATTTATTTTTCGACCGTCAACTTCACATTCGTTTCGGAAACGCGTTTCGCGTATTTTGTACAGCAAACGCATTTCCCAAATGCTTCCATAGTATTTCGTATATCTAGTACGATAAGCACTTAGGAAATGCGTTTCAAGTATGATACGTGAAACGCATTACCCAAATGCAAATGAACGACCGGATACCAGCCCCGTCCGGCAAGCAATACGTGAATGCCAAATGCGTAGCTGCATCGCGTTTCCCCCCACCGCCGGCGATCGGCAACTCCGGTTAGTAATAAGCGTATGGGAAGCGCGTTTGGGTGCTAATACGCATCTCCCAATCGCTTATCTCCTCATTCGTAATTTTTTGCCCTTCCCCTCAAATTTCACGCATCTAGACTGTAACAGGGGTGCTTTCTTGGCCGGACAATGATTTTTAGAATGGATTCCAAAATATGTTGTGAAAAAAAAATCGGATAAAATCAGTAAAGAAGGTGAAGAAAAGGAGTTGTAGTAAAAAAAGGTATGTCTTACCTTTTATTATTTTTTTTAATGATAATGATTTGTGTAAGATAGTAACTACAACTCCGCCACTACAAAAATTCTAGGAAGATTGGAACATAGTTTTAGATTTAGGCCACAACAGAAAGAAATTTTATCAATTGTTTCTACTTTTTTCTGTTGGTGGAGAAGGCGGTGCTTGAGTCGGATTTGCTGTAATTTGACGGGGCTTGACTGGCTTAACTTGACGGGCTGGAATCAGACGTAGTGAAGTAGATGAATTCTCCTGGTTCTCTTCGAGGAGAGTCACCTCCCGTACTGAGTGAGTTAGGATCCTCACTCACGATTTTGTCAACAGGCTTTGCCGGTTCAATCTCTTCATCTTCAGAAATGAGGACGAGAGGATCACTAGGAGTGTCTCCAACTTCGTGGCCTCCATTTGCAGCACGTCTGGCCCTTAGCATTTCTTGCCTTGTTATTTCGGCCAATCTCCTGGACTTGCGTTTTGGTGTGATCTTCTCATCTGGCTTCTTTGAATTCATGGTGTCCTGCAAAATAGACAATGGAGATACTAGTGGACAGAGTTCCCAATATATAGATGGGGAAGGATGCCTTGGAACTGGAAGCTGCCGAAAAAGATGACAGTAATTCACAACATTTTGGAATCCAATACAAAATACCATGTCCAGCCGGAGATTGATTCGTGTACAAGCATGTTGAATTAAATAAGCAGTAAATAATGTATTTCAATTACAATTTCAATGTCGGAAATCACTAATCTATCACTTAACTAATAGGGCAATCGAATACATATAATATGAATAGAATTTACAGTTATGAATAGTAAGCGTAATATGAATTATTTATAGATGAATATTTCAAAAACTAGTGTCCTAAAATATTTATAATACTCCGTATAAAATAGACTGCACATAACACACTTGTATTGGAATTTTAGTTTTAGTCCGTAAATAATCATCACAAGTTACTAAAAAAAAATTTCGACAATTGAAAAAAAAATTAATTTTTAACTGGCGTGACTGTACTTTCATTGATTTCATTGACAGTCACGCCAGTGTATGAAAGGCACGCCTTTAGATGTGACCAGTCACGGTAGACGTGTCCGGTCAACTCATGCCGTGACCGGTCCGTAAATAATCATCTCAAGTTTTAAAAAAAAAATTACGAGAATTGAAACAAATAATAAATATATGACTGGCATTTCATTGATTTCATTGACGCTAGTGTATCACAGGCACGCCTTGACAGTCGCGCCTGTGAAATACTGTAGACGTGACCAGTCACTGCATGACTTGACCGGTCACTGCATGACTTGACCGGTCACGTCTTTAGATGACCGGTCACGTTTTAGGGTCTATCCGCGTCAGTACAGTACGCATGCGGTGTGACCTGTCGCGTTGCCAAAGTCCACATTTTAAGCTGGTAAGTTTGACTGATTATTAAAGTCATTTCTCCATTAATTAAAAAAAAATTCAAAGTTATAAATGAGGCATCGACTATAAATTGAGGCGGACAGTTAGCCAAATTTCTCAAACACCTTTTTAACGTAACATTTTCTATTGCCCAAAATAGTTAATGTTAAAGCCATTTATGATGTATAATGCCGTGATGATGAAAGGGTTCAAGCATGGTGTCCAAACACATTTAATGTTCTTTATATTTTCTCCTAATATGGGGAAGAACAAGAAAAAAAGGTAAGTGTAAATTAGTATGTATCCATATAGATATATTACACTTTATTGGAGTGGCAGTGAAATTATTTATTTGTAATAATGTCTTTGTTTTGAATTATTTGATTTGCAGGTATAGATCATGCCGTTTTACATGGTTCGACTGTGCTTCAATTAAAACTCGCGAATTCTATCAGTGCTACAATTAAATCTCGCGACATATCTTTATGAATATTATGTCGCGATTTTTTTTTGAAGCACTGAAATATTATGTTTCAAGTACGGGGTTGAATTGGCCAAGTATGCCAATGTCACTCCTACTCCACCAGATTTGGGGGAAGTGTACTTGAAACTATTAATAATAAATAAACCCATTAATACTTACTGCAACGACAGACGTATGTCGCAGTCAGTAAGAGTGGGACTGAAGGCACCATGATTTAATTATGTTGCCATTAACGCAACTGACAAGGATCATAAATTGTTGTATTTTTGATTTTATATGTAAAAATATATATATATGTTGTAATAATTGTAATTGTAAAGTTTGAATATAAATAAAAGTTATGAATGTTGAGTTATTTAATTTGTGACGTATATTTTTTTGGTTAACTTCCAAAATCGTAGCATACACAGTCACCGGATGACGTTGTCAGTGTATTTGACGTCACCGTCACCAGCCACTTCAGACACTAACCAACTGACGCAGTTCGGCGGCCAGGCTGACTTTTACGTTAGTATGGGCGAAGAAAAATAATAGACAAAGCAGCTATATAAATTGGACGATATTGATGTGTAATTGGGAGAATAATGTTGCAAAATTTCGAACTTTGAAATTTTCTTGTGTTGCAAATTGTTATTGAGGATTGGCGTGTTTGAGTGAACAATTGAGAATATTTTGTTATTTAAAAAAAATGAGTCGGAATTATTTGCATCCCGGGCCATTGGACTCAAGTTTGTTAACATTTCAAGTCCACCATCAGTCTAAGTCAGTCTGGGCAAATGCAGAGTACAAAGCGCAATTGTCATGTGTGCATTATGCCCGCGGAGCATTTAGAAACATCCGCATGAACCCGCGCATAGAAGAATTGTTACGCCAATCAGGTTTTATTACACTTACATGCTTACGACATATGAAACTCGATCATCATCTCGTTACAGCACTAATTGAAAGGTGGGGGCCTGAGGTACATGCATTTCATATGCCTTTCGGTGAGGTAACTATTACTTTACAAGACGTTGAAGTCTTGTTAGGACTAAAAATTGATGGTAGGCCATTAATTGGCAAAATTGAAAAAGACAAAGGGCAACGTTTAGTTCAAATTCAAACATTTTTAGGATTTACTCCTCGCGAGGACGCGTATTCCCCTACGCTTATAAAAATTTCTGCCATACAAGCACATGTTGCTACTTTTAATCTCGCAACCGCTAATGATGACCAAACTCAACAATATGTGCGTGGGTTAATTTTATTATTTTTAGGAGGGTTTTTATTCGCAGAAACAACAAAAAATATAGTAAAGCTATGCCTGTTAGATTTTATTGAGGATTTGACAATTGCTGGACAATATAGTTGGGGTTCGGGAGTGCTTTGTCACTTGTATAGAGCACTTTGTCGAGCAGCACATTTTGACCAATCAGTTATCGCGGGTTGTTTAATTTTGTTGCCATTGTGGGCGTGGGAACGCCTCCCTTGTACTCGACCCGATGGTGTGCTCCCATTGGTGGAGAATATCGAAGAACCTTATGCCGCGAGGTATGCTTAGTGACAACTCAAATTTCTAAAACTAAAAAATATATTTTTTTTAGAATTTATTTCATTGAATATCTATGCAGGTGGAATTGCCCTCATTCTTGGACATTTACCTCAAACCACACTTATAGAACATACCGAGATGAGCTTGATAGATGTCAAGTGGAAAACGTGAGTATATGGCAATACTGTTGTATAAAAATAATATTATTTATAGTAGTGGTACTATAATATAAAAATAGTAGTACATTATTAACAAACTAATGTAATTCGTATGAAATAATGTCATATAATAGTACTTGTATACTGTACAAATGATTAAATTATTGATGCAGTTTATTTGGATGCCATACAACATTCACGCGTTGCCAACATGTTGTCGGGGTGGAAAACGTATTTGGACTGCACGTGTACCTTTAGTATTTTTTTGGCCATAGAGTGGCACTATCCGGACAGGGTTTGTAGACAATTTGGTGGATACCAAGACATTCCCGTGCACGTTGAATACGATCATGATCTCCACAAATTGAATGGTCGTATAAGGAATGAAGAATGGGACGTTTTGCATCGTAGGTATGTTGTACTGTGGGAAAATCGAACTCAACACCTGGTTCCAATTGGGCCGCATTCCCCATTAGGGCCATACGTAAGTCTCGCTTATGAGCATTGGTTTTACCGGGTTGGTCGACGCTTAATTGGCAATCCAGATCATCGTCAAGCAGAAGGCTATTTGCAGACCGCGCCATCTTACATTGCAACGGTTGAACTAATATCTTAAAATACTCCTTTTATAAAGCAATTACGTAATTAATTGTTATTTCATTAGTTTGTATTTTGATTATCGACTCTAATAATTGTAAATAGGTTGAAGCGCTTCGAAATATTAATATTCAGGGACAAATTGCGGTAGAGCACGGACAAAGTAACGACTATACTACTGTAATGCAGCAAATCGCAAGGAACGAGCTCGTTAGGCTTAATTATGGTTACGTTCTTGAATTTCCAACAACGGACGAAGCATTTACGTATGAACCTATTGATCAAGTGCGAGGGTCAACTCAAAGACGCGAAGGACATAAACGTGGTCGTCCGTCGCAAGTCCGTCACAGTCAAAGACCACAGCATGGCCCACCCCAGTTTAACCTGAATGATGATGTAAGCATGGAAGCAGAAGACGAACAACTTTATGAACCACGGTTTGGGCAAGACGGTGTTGACGAAGAAAATGATATTGGAGATATCACTCAACAAGATCTCACACAATCACTGATACTCCAATCACCAATGATGACTCCATATGTACCCCAATTTGATGTGTTTGAGGAGGGATCATCATCGCAATGTCCCCCACACGTTGTACGTGCAGACTGCAGTCCTCTGAACCAGATGCCTAATGCGCCATTCGAACACCCAATTCGGAGTAGTTACTATAACGAGAATGAAGATGACATAATTAACACATCTCAAGTGGTCAACCCAACCCAACCTGAAGAGAGGAGAGTTCCCGTGCAATACAAACGAAGACGTCCAACTAGAAATATAATACGACCTCCTTGTGGAACAGAATAAAGTTGTGTATGGGCGTATGGCTATAATTTGTTTTAATGCAATATTAATAATCGAATTTAGTTATTAGTCAAACTAGAAATATAAAATTTAAACTTACAAGATAATAAGACGTCCAACTACAAATATAAGACCACCCTGGTTGTATAGTTTTTTTTATTGCAACCAACAAATAAAAAAAGTTACTAAATTGAAATACTTTTAATAACTGACTGACATGGCCACATGGGCTGTCACCCATCGACAACCCAGTGGCCGTCATTCATAATCGGCTGACAGCCCACATGGGTTGTCAGCCGATATAAATAGGCACGGGCTCCCACCCGACCATATGTACGTGAAACACAATCGGCTGACATCCCATGTGGGCTGTCAGCCGATATAATAAAAGCACGGGTAATAGCACTCTTTAAGAAAAAAAATGTTTTATTCTTCTGAATTGAAATACAATAATTTCCATTTATTTGTTTAAAAGTAAAGGTGTACGAAACTTTGTCTGTATATACAACTTCGATTATTCCGTCTTCTTTCTTTGGGCCGTATGGCTTATTTGTACTATAAAATGTATGAATCAACACTATGTTATGTTACAAGCCGCTGATGTTGAGGTACTGCAATTAAATCTCCCGAGTTCGATTGAAGACCAAGTAGGATTGTGTCTAGGCGTTCTCTTAAACCGTTGGACACATCTCTTGGTTATAGTCCGGGCCCAATTGCTTGGTCCGGTGGCCACATGGCCACATAAGAAAATGAGGAAAGTTGGAGGTTAGGTGTCAATTTTATTATGTAATATTATTAACTATTTATGAAAAATACGTTGATTATGTTTTGTAATTTATTATAACAAGTTGTAATTTTCCGGAAATGACATTGAGTTAATGTATCTAGATGTATCTATCGCTTGTATACTTGTTTCAATTGTTTTATGCAACAAGATCCTGGCGGGGGCACCAACCCCGTGGATTAACAAAAAAAACATTCTGAACCAACTAGTTGTACTACTTTGTGCTGTTCAAAGTGTAAATGGGTAATACGTGACGGAAATGGGGAATACCTCTTTAACTACAACCCAAAAAATCCAATACACGAACCGATAACGAAACTGAGAGAAGTTTTTAATTTATTTAATTACATGTTGTGAGATGACCGGTCCAAGTCATTGATTGACCTGTCATGTCACTTGTAATTCGGCGTAAGTCGGCCGATTTGACCCAGCCGGCGCGTCAGTTTGAGGCCGATTGCGACACTGGGCAATAGTTACCATCACCGAACATTAATGACATTCACGTGACATTGTGTAGGGAGTTTTACAAAGAATTGATTTTATTTATTTGGAAATGAGGAATTGACAAATCTACCAATTTCATTTTGATGATTTTGGACTTGGAAAGGTTTTGTATGAAGGAAAATGTCAGGTACGACCACGAACGCCATAATGTATTTAGATGTTGAATTTTTTATTTTTTACCGTAATAATGCATTACATTATAATTTATGTAGGAGACCAACTAGTTGTACTACTTTGTGCTGCTCAAAGTGGAAATGTTGATTTCAATATTGCACCACACAATGCGCTGTTCGTGTCACGGGATTGCTCGTTTGAAGAATTGAAGAATTCTATACAAAATACCCTTGGTGTTGGTCATGGGGGAGACATTATGATGTGGGGAAAATGTCAACAAATTCAAGGGCAAAATGGGGAATGTATTTACCCAATTCCTCTCACTAATAACCAAATGTTGTCATTTTTTAAAAATGCCATGTCAATGTTAGGGCCTTTACTGATTTGTGTTCGACACCAACCGTCGATTACGGCCCTGAATGTAGGACACAGTCGTGGTTCGCTTTACGGTGGTCCTTCTCAGCGCAGAATTATGCGTCTAGAGATGACATCGATGTCTGAGGAAATGGAGTTTCCAACTGAGCCAAATTCAGACGGTAGTACTGACTCGATCACAACGGGCGAAGGAGATGATTTTTTGTGTAATTCGGATGATTCGGAAGAATATGTACCCCCCGTTGAGCGTGGATTTCAATCCGGCCGACCGCAAGAGACTACAAGTAATATTCCCTCGAGTGAAGCTGCCTGGTACGATGATGGTGACAGTGACGCAGTACATGCACAGTTCCCGATGTCGTCCTTGCAAATTGGAATGGTATTCCCATCTTACATCGAATTAACAAAGGCTGTAGCGCATCATAATCTTGCGATTTTTAAACATTTCAAGACCTGACACAAGAGAGCGGAGTACTGGATGGCAACGTGTTTGTACCGTAGCCAGTGTCCGTGGATGATTACAGCCTCCCTATTACAAAACGGCAATCAGTGGATCATTAAAAAGTTTAATGACAATCACACATGTCGTGTCGATTACAGTGAAGGCGGGGCAGACTACAACCTCACAATCCGCGTCAATGCGAATTTTATATTACCAAAAATTAAAGTTGATCCAATGTACAAAATCAAGTATGTACAGCAGGATGTCAAGACCAAATGGGGTGTTAATGTTGCTTACAAGAAGGCTTGGTATGCAAGAGTGTATGCGCTTGAAACGCTTTATGGGAAGTGGGACGAGTCCTACAACCTATTGCCTCAGATTTTGCGGGCAGTACAACAAACAAACCCAGGGACTATTGTTGATATTGTTGCCAACCCGACAACTCATCCCAATGAGTTTCAATTCAAGTATGCGTTCTGGGCATTCAAACCTGCCATAGACGGATTCAAATATTGCTTGCCCGTTCTTACAGTTGATGGTACTCATCTCTACGACAAGTATGGCGGGACTTTGTTGCTTGCCGTTTCAATGAATGCGAACAAAGAAATATATCCAATCGCATACTCGATTGTGGACGCTGAAACTGGGGATAGTTGGACATGGTTCTTGAAATTGGTCGCGGAACACGTGTTTGGGGATATTGAGCACATATGTATTATATCCGACCGGCACGGTGGGATTGATGTTGCGTTTCGCGACTTACCCGAGCTTGCTGAACCCCGAATCCAACGTCGATATTGTCTGCGACATCTCAGGTCAAATGTAATGACGATGTTCAAGAACAAGAGGATAAAATCATTGGTTTGGCAAGCATGTTGTGCAAGGGATGACATGGCATGTAATGGCACAATGAATTCAATTCGCGCCATTGACGAGGGGGCGTATAATTATTTGAGCGCAATCCCTCCGCGGTTTTGGACTCTTAGTCACGATCAAGGTTTCCGGCATGGGTTAATGACGACCAACAGTTCTGAATCCTTCAATAACAGCTTGAAGGGTTGTCGTGTATTGCCCGTGTCAGCTATTATAAAGTTAACTTACGAGAAACTAACTTTGATGTTTGCAGAAAGGCGTACCAATGGGTTGATAATGCAACAAGCCGGTTTAAAGTGGCCAAAGCGTATACTTGACGAAATCTTGAAAAGAGAGAGCCACAAATACCGGGCCAAAGTGAAAAGGCATGATGATGTGGATGGGGTTTATTCAGTTGGGATTGAGGGAATTCTAAATGCATCCGGCACGCCAAAATATGTTTCAGTTAACATTAACGAAAAGTTATGTACTTGCGGTCAGTGGTCCGTAGATGGATTGCCTTGCATCCATGCACATGCGGCATGCCATTACGTGGGGAGGGTTGCTGATTGCATGGTGCCGGAAAAATTCTCTCTGTCCAACTATATTTTTTCTTACGCGGGGACTATCATGCCTATTTTGGAAGAAGCATATTGGCCACCACCACAGTGTAAGTTGTTGCCTCCAACCGTGAGTACTACCCCATTGAATCGCCCAAGTCGCCGGAAGAGTACAAGAATTCTAAATGAAATGGACCTCAACAATCGTCGATGTACTCACTGTCGTTCGGCAAATCACGACGCTAGGAGATGTACGCGAATGGGAAATAGCCAGCTGGGATAAAAACATGTCACTGAACTGTTGTTATAAGCTTCTTTAACAAAAGGGGAAAAAAAACTCTTGTTATAATCAAGTACTTTTATGTTTATGTCCAAATACTCTATTCTGTCCACATTTAGGCGTTTGTTTACGGATCCTTCCCAAAAACATAACAAAGTAATATAAAAAGCAATATAAAAAGCATACATTAAAGTCGGTCGACGTGACAGTCATATCGGATAAGACTGTCACGGGCTAGTGGCAGTTCAACTGACATGCCCACATGGGCGGGCTGTCCGATGCGAGGTCGACGTGACCCGCCGCGTGGATAAGACTGCCACGCGCTAAACTTGACATGCCCACATGGGATTAGAATCATTAAATTTGACGTCTGATTTTTGTTAAAATCTAAATCTCAGTAAAGAAATGCAGGAGATAAGATCGCATACCCACATGGGCTGAAGGACATCTCGACGTGACACTCGATGGAATAAAAATAGGTTCTCTATATCAATATTTGTGTATAAAAGGGCCCTTTAAGGCTAATCTTAACCCAGCAAGTTTCTCTCACTTTCTAAAATGGGTCCCACTTCCACATCATCAAATTTACAAATTCTCTACTATTTATTCTACATCCCTGCAAATTTATCTCACTTTCTAAAATGGGACCCACTTTCATTTTATATTATATATATAACAATAAAATAATAAAAAAGAAATCAAAAAGTAAAAAAATAATAATTTGGCAGCAAAAGCTGCCGAAATAGTACAAAGGCTGCCATTTCATAAAATGGCAGCCTTTAAATGTTTGGCAAACTTGCTAAAATAGCAAGTTTGCCAAACATGTAGGCAAAAAAAAAAAGTTTAAGGGATAAGGTCAGCCTAACATATGTAAAATGTACAGAGTAAACATATCACTTATGATGATGAAGAACTCTGAACTTTTTTTTTTTTGAAAACAAAGAACTCTGAACTTAATTTATTTCTTCTGTCATGTGGTAGTGGCGAACATGCAAATGGTTGGCATTCCAATTCATCATCATGCCGTTGTATGTGCTTCAATTAAACCTTGCGAATCTATATTCATTTCAAGAGAAAAATAAATACATTCATCTTCTCTTGGAACTAATTACAAAATGAGACCTCGACGGCTCCAAACCCAAGAGTTTGAATATGCAACATCTCTTCTCTTGGTACTTCGGGGTGGTCCTCATCGCGCAAAAGGTGTGGCAAAAGGGTATGAAGCGTGGCGAGATTATTCATTATATATATCACATATTTGCGAAAATGTAAATGTAATTATTTAATTCAAATGTAATTCAATGTACGTAGCACATATTTTATGATATTTTTTTGAACTTTATAATTGTTGTTTTTTGATTTGGTTTATTTGGTTCGTACCAAACCATAATGCATTTCTATTGTAATTAGTACTTTTTATAATTTCGAAAATGAAAAAGTTGTTCGTATCAATTCGTCCCCTATAAATACCCCTTGTCATCATCCATTTCTTTCTAAATAATTGTTACCCAATTTGGTATATCCTACTAATGGATATATTTGTTGAGTTTTCTAGGGTTGCTTGCGTGAACCAGCAACGTTATAATGTAAAACGTTATTTTGCGCATACAATAAGCGGTAGGAAACTATTGTATGCAATTGTACAACATACAACAGAAGACCAATATATTTGTTATGCTCCACCATCATGGGTTAAATACATGAACATGTTAGGACTTAATGCATCCGATCCTATTGTTTTCCCAAAATTTGAAGATGCTGAGCGCTATACCACTGACATTCTACAACGGCGCGTACAAACGCTAATGATTCCATCACGTAAGTTATCTTGTATATTAAGCGTGTCGTAACTACTGTGCATTACATATTTTTGGTATTTGTAGTGTATAATTCATTTGTTGTTTCGCGTAGCTTGCAATGATGAAAAACATTTCCCGGATCCTACGACAAGTACTATAGTATGGTTTGTCGTTACAATTACATCGCGGCACACAATGGTAAGTTTCTGACCACCACTTTCATCTGTATTAGTGTATTTCAATGTATCCCGCACATTTTTCTATTTTACTAAAGTTTGTCGTTATACTATAGTATTTAATTAATGGTGCATCCCGCGCATTCGTTCTTTTTTTTTTTTTGATTTTGTTTTTTGAATGTTTTTTTTTGGCCATGTTGTTAGGAAATTCCAACTTGCATGTATCGACATCTAATGCAACACTACACAACAACTGCGATTTTGAAACATGGAACGTTCTTCGCAATTGAAGTTTCTATTGAAAACATGCACTTCACTACCGGCATCCACGAATTTATTCGTGCCAACCGATTATACGATGGAGATAGGGTCCTTTTTAGACATACGGGTTCCTTCACATTTCAAACATTTTTATATAACGTTGCTGGCGAGCTAATGACGTACCCACGACTTCGTATTCCAAATCAAATTCCCTCCCGACCAAATCAAACAGGTAGCTATAGCTATACAATATAAATATGTTATGACGGACTAGACTTAAGTACTGCTTTGTAAATGTTATTAGGGCGAATACGCGTGAAAGCAAAGTCTGCACTACAACCAAATTCAATCCATGTTGAACGATGTCGGTCTTTATATAACAATTTCTCCATACCTGGCGCGGTGAGATATAATATATATGTCAAACCTGGATATCCTCTCGTTACGTACTTATTCATTTTATTATTACTTTAATGTAGAAAGCTAGATTGTCTGCATTCCTCCGAGATTCAGATGCCTTCTTAGACACTCCACTGACTCTACAACTGGGAACTCGAAAGCTATCACTATATTATGATACAACTTTTTTTTCCAGAACATTGGGAAGAAATAACGACACATTTCAAAATTAATACAACGGATGACGTTGTTCTTTTCAGCACAGAGGACAACGTTGTACTACTCATGGTAATTAGGCGATGTCAGGTTGAAAATATTTATCTATGGTCATATAAATATTTTATTCATGATACTGTGTATGGTGAACTTAACACATTAAATATATCATAATAATGATAATAATGTATTAAATTTCAAAGTGCACTATCAATTTCATTCGTGTTAGAAATATGTTTTTTTCTTCGAGTACAGTATATTGTTGATCAATTCTATGAGCTGCTCTATATAACATCAAATTCCTAGAAACTTAATTATTTTTTTTCCGTATGACGAGAGCCATCGATTGGGTCTCGTCATACTATACATGGCAGCAAATGAGGACATGCAGTGGGCTGTTAGTTGGAAACCACACCCGGACGGATAGCACAGGACAGCTCGCGCTGACAGACCCATGTGGCCTCTCAGCATGCAGATCGACAACCCACGTGGGTTGTCAACATTTTTATAAATAAATAACAAAAAAAAAATTAATTAGTCTTATATATTCTTCCTTACCAGAATACAATATTCACTTTCATTTCGACATTCGGTCTTTACAGTCTCACGCTTTTCCTTTGAGCATCCAGAGATGCAAACCTTTCTATCAGTTTCACAAATTCTTCATCTCCTAAAATCGTGTCAATCGTCTTTTTTTCTTTTTCTCTTTTTTTGGTCCAAACATATGGAGATTCAAAGATTACCTTCATTACTCATACCCTTTATGTATTGTTATAAGAATTAGTGTGTTACAATTAAAACTCGCGAAGTTCATATAAGCCTAAGGGAATTGATGTCAAGATGATGTATGTTGTACATTTGTAATTTCCAGAAATGAAATTGTTTATACATTTATATTATTGTATAATCATGGTACTCCGACGGACCGCATATTGTCAAAATCAATACGATGGTTCTCAACATTTAAAAAAAAAACCTCCAACAACTAAAAAATTATGACCACTGTAGCATAGGTAATCTAGTCTTTTCCATTCACAATATAATAGCATAAATAAATAAATAAACAATAAATAAATCATTTTGAACACAGCAGCCATTAGCCACTACACTCTCTGACTCAATTGGCATTCCCTCATCTTCATCAACTCCCTACCGCTCGCATGAGCATTTGTTAATCTAGCGGCAATATAAACAAGGTTTACTTACAAGGAAAACATAATGGCTACGTCATATGCATCTTCAAATTTCCAAAGAGAGAGTAGTGATTATGGCGAGTTCACTCCAACAAGATATTGCACATGTGGAAATCAATTGAAGGTGCTTACTTCATGGACAAATGAAAATCCTGGGAGAAGATTTTGGCTCTATCCAGACAATGAAGTAAGTTTCTTTACCTAATTTCACATCGAATTCATGTTTTTTTTTAAACTTTATTTTAGGGTTTTTCTTTTTTTTCCTTATCCCAATTGTAGAGTACAGGATGTGGCTTCGTACAATGGTTCGACCCTCCTATGTGTAAAAGGTCAAAGAAAATCATTCCAGGGTTGCTTAAGATGTTGAATAAACAAGATGAAGAGTTGAAGGCGTTGAAGATGAGGCACAGATCCGCTGGGAATGGTGCAAGAACCGTGGATAAGTTGTGGTTTAGGAATTGGCAGTTTAAAGTTTTCATTTTGGTAATTATAGTTGTTCTTATTGTAAAGTTATTGAGCAGTGGTATGAATGCATCATGTAATTGTAAACTTTTGAACCAATTGATGTGAGGAAATTGAAGAAAACTTTATTCTCAATAGAAGTGTATTTCGTTCTATGTGTTGCAACAGCTTAAGGTTTCTATGAAATTTAATTCTTAATGACAATTGAGCAATACTAGATTTTTAGCTAAATCCACCAACCGAAACATCACATCTAAGACTGCCCATTATTTTCCACATCACAATTTATGCATTTGTGGAGTGAGAAGGTTTGTGGAAATGTTGCAATGCAAAAAATAAGGACCTAAGAGAAGAGGGTATTCTACAAGACTGTTTTATTCCTGCCTCGCCCGTCTCCGGCCGGCCCGCGGTTGAGGGCGATTGGGAGATGCGTATTAGCACCCAAACGCGCTTCCCATACGCTTATTACTAGCTGGAGTTGTCGATCACCGGCGGTGGGGGGAAACGCGATGCAGCTACGCATTTGGCATTCGTGTATTGCTTGTCGGACGGGGCCGGTATCCGGTCGTTCATTTGCATTTGGGTAATGCGTTTCACGTATCATACTTGAAACGCATTTCCTAAGTGCTTATCGTGCTGGATATACGAAATACTATGGAAGCATTTGGGAAATGCGTTTGCTGTACAAAATACGCGAAATGCGTTTCCGAAACGAATGTGAAGTTGACGGTTGAAAAATAAATACAAAATCCATCCGCGTTGGGGAAATGCGTTTGGACTACGAAACGCGTGTCTCAAATGCTATTTTCATATATCTGTCAACCTTCGATTTCCTTCGCATTTTTGTCAATACTCTGTCATTCCTTCACATTTCAGTCAATTCTCCCAAAATCAACATCAACCTAAACAACAAAAACACTTAGTATATAGGATGTAGCCATTGTTTAAAAAATGTTTATGCACAAAATGACAAACTATTTAACTGCATGCATTGTGGTGAAAAGGCATCTGTGGATACTCTAAGATTACTATCAATTCAACAAAACAAAAATTTACAAAAAAAACACACACACAAAATTAAGTACTATAACCATTCATACTAATTCCAAAGATATGAACTTCAAAATAAACAGGTACAAAAGGGATGTGGAAATTATTGATGAAACTGGATACATTGTGACATCAGTATTCAAACTACTTGCAAAGTCATTGTTGTTACTATCAAGTAAACAAGTTATAAAACTAGAACAAGAGGTACTACTCATGAACCTTCTACAAATATAACAAATATTAATATTTTGTTCAATACTTTCACATGAGAATCCACGACACACATCTTACAACTAATGAAAAATGTAGAGGAAAAGTTACCACTGCCAAATATCAACAAGCGCTTGCAAGATCAAGAGTTCATAGTACAACTAAGATTTCAGTCATATACACAACTGGGCAAATACATAGGGCTCATTTACTAATTGAAAATTTTCTCTAGTTTTATGAAAAACTAGAAATTTGGAGAATAAAAAAAAACATAAAAGATGTTTACTATCGCAGTTTTCAATTTTTAAAATAAGAAACAATTTTCCAATTTTCTAGAAAACTGGAAAACTAATAAAAAAAATATTTTTAAATGGAAAATAGAATCATCTATCATTTATTTGACTATATGTCACTATAACCACATTCTCGCCATTAGAAACATTTGTGGTTTGTTTTGGTGGTACTTGTGCAGCCCAGCTTGTCAGGGATGATTCAAGGTTGAGCTTGTGATAATTCAGTCTCTTGCCAATAGTTGGGTTAACCTTTAACATAAATGTTCCCCTGTGTGTTATGCATTGCTAGTAAAGGCTTATGTGGGATTCCGGTGATATTTGTTCTGTCATAGCTTGTCTCAGTGCTCTCTTAGTGAAGTCTAGAATTTGCATGCTTTGAAGTGATTTAGGCCATTGTTGTTAGCCCAAGCCTTTAAACCTACCCTGTGCATTTATTTTCCCTAGTTGTCCCCTTTGAGCCTTGTTTTTGTTTAATAAGTGCAGAA
>CM008336.1:33732103-33753482 GCA_002525835.2 Ipomoea batatas | reverse complement strand
ACAATAATGGTTGAACCAAATGAACCCCAAGCAGAACACCTAAAGGAAAGTCCATAGCTCGTATATCATAATTTCATTGCATGACGTTGTCATCTATGTTACCAACAATAACCGAATTGCAAATATCACACTACTAACAAAAAGGAAGAGAACAAATAGTAAAGATGAAGACAATGACAATGTTTCTCAAAAGAGAATTAAGAACACTTATAAAAATTCAAATTAAAAGTAGTATTTATTTAGACTATCATTTTTAGATCAAATATTTAGACTATCGATTTTACAAGGTTGCAAACATTTATTTTAGTAATAATTATAATGAATTTTCTATTTTATCTTGGATTCATATACTTTGAGTTATATATTTAAATAAAAAAATTCGACATTCAATTACCCATGTATAAACTTCTCCTATATAATCTTGCATTGATATACTTTCAAATATTTATTTAAATATAAAAATTGGGCATTAACCCATTCGCGCAATGCGCGTATAAAACTAGTATTTTAATAAATGGCACAAAACTACCAAGGCACTTTTTTTTTTTTTTTCGTGATTGGATGTTGTATGCTTTACATATTAAAGTCGTGTGCCATGAATGAGAATGTCGTGTGCACGTACTTTGTAGGAAAAGGGCCAAGTTAAATGGCAGTGCGAGCAATATTTTATAGTATGTTGTAAAAAAAATGATACCTTTGTGCATGTATATTTTGTTCAATATAAAATGGCTTTGTAATTGTATTTTAAAATGGCCGCACAATAGCGATATAGTTTGACAGTGGCTCCAACTATAAATTTTAGTGGTTTAATTTTTTCCATGGCACACAATATAATCTATACTATTAATAAAAATAAAATCCTCGATTTTAACTTGCTATCCAAAACAGTCCTACTTTATTATTCGTAATACAATTTTAGATTAAAATTACTAATCGTAATATAATTGTACATATACTTTCTTGCAACGTAATTTTACTATTAATAAAAATAAAATATTGCTATGGCATGCAGTGTCTCTCCCTATATAAGAGGTCGTGAGATCGAGCTTCAGTGAAGGCGAATTGACTGAGAAAGTATAATTTTGTATTAAAAAAAAAACAAAATCCTCTTTTTAACTTCCCCCCAAAACGGTCTTAATTATACTATTCGTACTACAACTATACATTAAAATACGTTAATACGAATCCTAATACAATATATTCTTTCCTACTTTCAAATTCGTAGTACAATTTTAGATTAAAATTACTAATCGTAATATAACTGTACATATACTTCCCTGCAACGTAATCTATACTATTAATAAAAACAAAATCCTCTATTTTAACTTTCCGCCCAAACACTGCTATGCAATTTTTAATTTTCTTCTTTCGGGTATAAATAATTGCAGTGGCAGGTAGTGAAGTATTGTATGGTCGATATATGGTTTGTTCTCCAAGAACACCTATTAATATGCATAAGAATGGTAATACAACTCAAATTAAATTCAAATTATTTGTAATAACCTTTACATTTTATTATGGCTATGTTTGGCATAGCTTATTTAGGACTTAGGAGCTTATAGTTCATTTTAAGCTATTAATAAGTTATAAACTCTGTTTGGTAATGTTCCTAAAATAAGGTAGTAGCTTAAAATAAGAGCTTATTTTTGAACGCTACCTAAGATAGCGTTTCAAAATAAGCTAGTAGCTTCCTAACTTTTTTTCCATCTTTAACCTTATTATTTTAAAGAAATGACATCATTACCCTTCCCAATTAAAACTTTTTTGACTAAACCTTTTTGACTTTTTCTCTTCAATATGTTTGGTTGTAATTTCAATTTGACATTTGTGTTTGAACATTGATTTTGTATGAACTAATCTTATGAATTATAAACATTTTGTTTTACTTTATATGTTTTCAAATATATGTTCTTACTTTATATTTTATTAAAATATATTGATTTCACTATTTTATATTTTAATATATAAACAAACCTATTTAAATCTAAAACTATTTAAATTGTATGAAGATGTCATTTTTAGTCTTTTTATATTTATCAGCTTATCAAAAAGCTAATTTTACCAAACACTTTTAAGCATAACAGCTAGCTTAATAGCTCTTCAGATTTCAGCTTCGAGCTTATAGCTTTTCAGTTTTCAGCTACCTTTTCAGCTAGGTTTGCCAAACATAGCCTATATAAATTTTGATTTATTTGTTATTTTAAATTATTGATTTACTCCAATTAATTTGTTAATTATTATGTACTTATTTGATTTTATTATCAAATTAATCAATACATGTGCGACATGAACATTATAAAAGGACGAACATATTTAAGTTGTGACTGTTTGTGTAAGGCAGAATTAGACGGTGAAAATCTATCAAAAGTACACACTCATGAATTTCTAAATAGTTTGAGATGGTTTGGACTCCCCAATCATTCATTGACATTAAAGGTTGGTGCATCTGTTATGTTATTGCGGAACATAGACCACCCTCTTGGTCTTTGCAACGATACGCGTCTCATCGTCACAAGATTGGCAGATCACATTGTCGAAGCAAGAATAGTTAATGAGACACATGAAGAAACCAAAGTTTTTATCCCCCAAATGTCTTTCACTCCTTCTGATATGAGATTGTCCTTCAAGTTTCAGTGTAAACAATTCCCATTGATGCTCGCATATGCCATGACTATCAACAAAAGCCAAGGCCAAACACTAACTCATGTTGGGCAAATCGGTGTTCAATCACTGTCAATTGTACATGACTTTTTTCCGAGTCACCCATCCTGATGGCCTGAAGGTGTTAGCGCAAGACAAGGACGGACAAGATTCTGTTAGTACTACCAATGTCGTCTACAAATAGATTTTCAATAATGTGTAATTTGAACTGGTGATATTATGTTTTTTATTGTGAGTAAAATCCTTTTTTGGTCCTAGACTTATTGTGCATTGGACAATTTTAGTCCGGATTTATTAATTTGACCACATTTTGCCCTGACTTTGTTAAAGGTGGACACTTTTAGTCCAACGTTACTTTTAGCGTTAGCCTGCCGTGAAATGGAAGGGCACTTCTGTCCTTTCATGTCCCATTCTTCATCAGCCTCTTGGTAGACTTCTTAGATATGAGTGGAACCGTGACCCACTCCACCAACTCAATTTTTTCTCTGTAAATTCCTCTCATACACCACAAGAAACTGGAACCTTTTTTTGGTATACTCTTTGGTGGATCGGGGTTAGAGTTTGGTACGTGGACGAGGAAGCAGCGCCGCTACCCCCTGAGGAGAAGACAGAGGCGCCTGCGGAGGAGAAGCTGCCGGAAAAGGTTGAATGGGGGATCCACCGGCCATGGACGGGGATCAGAAACAACAGAACCAACACCCACCACCCCCCAATTAAGGATTATACGTACAATTGTATATATACATACACATACGCACCAGCACCCACCACCCCCCAATTAAGGATTATACATACAATTGTATATATACATACACATACACATATATTGTGATTTGGTATTCATACATATATACTGCCGGCAAAACCCGAATTGGATAGGGGGATTTCCAAAATGGAGAAGAGCAACGACGATTTTGTGAGGGCGGATCAGATAGATTTGAAGAGCTTGGATGAGCAACTGGAGAGGCATCTCAATCGAACTTGGACTATGTAGAAGAACAAGAAGAAGCTGACGCAAGAAGATTCTATTCTCCTCTCCGTCAACCACCACGCTCTGACTGCCGTTGCCGTCCAGGTAGAGGTCTGATTAGGAGATTGCTATACGATGGTCAAGATGGTCCCGGTCAGTCACCTACCTCTCAACTTATCACAACCCCCTCTGTCTTTATTCCTTTCCCATTTTTGGTTAAATATATTTCCAATTTATTTACTATACTAAAATAATTTCTCTTTATTTTTATTTTTTAAAAATTTCCCTCATATTAATATTGTCCTGATTATTTTTAAAGGGATAAAATTATTGACTGATTGTATAAATAATGGAAAATTATTAGTAAATTTATTCCCTAGAAAATTATATATTGGAAGGATTAGAGATGGGACTTACAACATTATAAATACAAAAATGGTGAAAAAAAATTTGGTTTTAAAAAAAAAAATTATATATATATAATTTTGGAAAAGGTAAATAATTAACTTTGATTTTTGAAGGAATGTTTTCTTATGCAATCCGTGAATAGCGGCACTAAGTTTGGGTTGAACTTTGTAATTTGCAGATAGATCTTCGCTTTGTGTGGCAAATGGAGAACAACATTGCTGGTGAACTTAAAAATATAAGGTTGATGAAGAATGGGACATGAAAGGACAGAAATGCCCTTCTATTTCACGGCAGGCTAACGCTAAAAGTAACGTTGGACTAAAAGTGTCCACCTTTAACAAAGTCAGGGCAAAATGTGGTCAAATTAATAAATCCGGACTAAAATTGTCCAATGCACAATAAGTCTAGGACCAAAAAAAGGATTTTACTCTTTTTTTTTTTCAAAGAGCAAATTTGCCCAAGTTATAAATCCTAAACACTGATATATAAAATGCCCAAAGTTTTAGCACTGGATGCTTACATCTATGCATTAACTTTTAATTCAACAATGATTTGGTCGAATTCATACAAGGATAACATCACAAAACATAATCGATCCAAACCATCTTTTCAATTGCACTATATAGTATTTGATGTTATAATTTCTATAATTTTTTTACCGATCCAAATATTTTTAAAATATTATAGCAAATTCATTTTGTGGATCGCACGTGTGCAAACACTAGTTAATATAAAGATGCACACGCTTTACAAAAAAAATGGCACATGAGATTTAAAGCTTCATGGCTCAAAAAAAAAAAAAACACTTGTTAGTGCATAGTACTTACTAAAATCACCAATTCAAGTCCAACCAATCTTGTGTTATGTTCTTGGTTTTACTAGTAATACCCACCATTTATTTATTTCATTACAAAAATACGCCCTACTTTTAAACTGAGGCTCACAAGGTTCTTGGCAACATAAATTACATAATAGACTTCTAAGTGGGGAAAGTTTCCAAATTTTCAGAAAATTAAAAAAAATAAAAATAAAAATATGTTTAAATGAGAAATAATAAATCTTTTTAAAAGTAAAAAAAAAAAACTTTGTAAGGCCATCTGCACAAGAATTTTTGTTTTTCTAAATTTTAAATGCGAATTACAATCTTACGTGATTTTATTACACAAGAATTTTTGTTCTTCTAAATTTGCAAACTTATCTAAAAACATAATAAGTCTCAATCAAGGTTATATCTTTGATTTATGTCCCTCTTTTTGTATGCTAATAAATGTATACATTTTGCTTTAAATGTTGTACACTTCAATGTTATTAGACAAAAATGTCCCTACTACATTCTTGTTATACAAAACTACCCTTACACCGTTATAACACCGTTAATTTTAACTCCATCATTATTACCATACACCTATATCTATCATATCTTTTTCCTATTCTTTAATTATCATTTTATTAAAATCATTATATAATTTATTTAATGGTTGCTTATATTTTAATTAAAATTCTATTAATGGTAAATCATATATATGTGTATAAAATACATATATTATTTGTGTATATATAATTCAAATTATAAATTTTAATTATTTGTATTTATTAATGTTTTAATATTGGGCATTAGTTTTCGCGCATCGCGTGTACAAAATACTAGTATATATAACTTATAAGTGTCAAATTATAGTGTTTCGTCTTACTATTTGGCCGACTTTAAAATTTTTATATATTTAAATGTTTTATTATTTTGTTGTTAATATATTATATAAATTAAAATAAATTATTATTTAGTTACAAACTTTTAATGATTTTAATGAATTAAAATTTTTAATTTTTAACTAATTTTATTTTCATTATTTTTAATTTTATGTAATTCAAATATTTACCTAATACAAATTATTTTAATTTGATTTTTTGATTAATACAATTTTTTTGAATATTTACTATTAAAATTATTTTATTTTGAGTTTTGGAAATAATTTTATGTAATATGATTTTTATTTTCATTATTTCCTTAATTGTAGAATGAAAATAATTCTTTAATGAGATAAGCGAAGCAAGTTCCATATTCTAACAACTTTTTTTTTTGAAATCAAAGTAACCGTGTAGATTAACTCAAAAGAGCAGAAATAGAGTCTGGAGGGATAGAATCCCAGAACAAAGTGTTTGCCTGCGCAAAAACAGCAGACGCGAGAATATGAGCAACCATATTTTGTGCTCTAGGAATTAAAGTGAAAGAACACGTATTAAAGAGAACCATCGTATCTCTACATGCATCAATAGCAAAATCCACGTGAGAGAGAAACGTGGACTGATTCGTTGTCAGGGCCCCTCGTAATTGCGAGCAGTCTGTGAACATATTAACCTCCAAGATACCCGTATGTCTCAGCCATGATAATACCTCCTTGCAAGCCATGGCCTCCGCCATTAATGGTGAGAAGCACACCGGAAGCCGTCCTGCAACTACTGCACGAAAACCACCGCCCGGACCGAACAACACCGCCTCAAACGTTGAGTGTTGGGAATCCGGTAGATGACCCGCGTCGAAGAAGCAGCTGGGCAGCAGCGACGTACTGAGCGTGGAACTGACCTGCACCCCTTCCCCGCCACCTGGAATACCTCCATGATGAACATATTGCCAAGCCTGTAGTGCTGAGAATGCTCTCGTGGCGACGGTTTTGGGCAATGGGAGGCAACCCTCCCAAACTGCAGTGTTGCGTGCTTGCCAAATGAAATAAAGTACTGCCAAATAGAGCAATATTATCCTTAGACATTCCCACCATCAAGCTTGTAAACCAGTTTGCAAAAGATTCATTAGACACGCTAGGGACATGCAAAGCAATTTCACGCCAAACAATAGAGGAAAAATCACACAACACAAGTGCATGCATAACATTCTCATGTTCTAAGCCACACATTGAGCATGCAGGTTCCACCTCTACCCTTCTTAAAAGCAAGTTTGTAGTCACAGGGAGTATATCATTGAGAGCTCTCCAAAGAATGACCTTCCACTTAGGGGGAACTTTAAGCTTCCAAAGCGAATTCCAATGATCAAACCCGGTTGAAGAGTAATCAATTTCTCCAACAATGCGTCGGTAGCCATTCCTCACAGTGTAACAGCCCCTAGGGTCCCCATGCCAAAACCAAGAATCCTCATAGGCAGGAGAGACAGGCACCCGTGAAATGCGTATTACATTAGTAGGCTGAAAAATGTCAGTTAAGATGGACATATCCCATGTGCTAGTCTGCTCATCAATTAATTCAGAAACCAAAGAGCCACTCAAGTAGGTAGACATTAGAGTCTGAACCAAAGGGCTAGGATCATCAGGCAGCCATGGATGGCCCCAAATCAAAGTGGTTTTACCGTTCCCAATTCTTCGTCTCGCCCCGTCACAAATTAGCCCATGAGCAACCATAATACTTCTCCAATAGAAACTTGGGCAAGTACCTATGGAGGCATCAAGAAAACTGGATCTTGGAAAATATCTTGCCTTATAAACTCTTGCCACCAGGGAGTGAGGTTTAGTCAACAATCTCCATGCCTGTTTGCTTAGCATTGCCAAATTAAAAGCTTTAAGATCCTTAAATCCCAGGCCACCAAACTTTCTGGGCACACACAGACGATCCCAGGCCTTCCAGTGTATACGCCTATCAGTACCAGAACCCCAACAAAACCTATTCATAGTTCTTTCAACAAATTTGCAAATTGCATCCGGTAACAATAACACACTCATTGAAAAAGTGGGCATAGCTTGAGCCACACTTTTCAACAAGATTTCCTTCCCAACTTGAGAAAGGAGCTTCTTATTCCACGAACCAATCCTCTGCTTGATTTTATCTTCGATATATGAGAAAGCTGCCCTTCTGTTTCTCCCCACAAAAGTAGGGAGACCAAGATACTTCCCAAAGTTAGGAGCTTGAGGCACAACAAGGACTTGAGCCACTTCTTCCCTGCATTCCTCCGTAGTGTTCCTACTGAAACAAACACTAGATTTTAAATAGTTCACTGCTTGGCCAGACATAGCCTCATACACATTTAAACATTCTTTCACCACCCCGGCTTCTTGTGCATTAGCTTTAAAGAACAACAAGCTATCATCTGCAAAGAACAGGTGTGAGATAGGAAGGGCACCCCTGGCTACCCTACAACCATGAATAGAGCCCTCCACCTGAGCCTTTTGAAGCAACAAAGAGAGCCCTTTTGCACAGATAATAAACAAGTACGGAGAGAGTGGATCACCTTGTTTGAGCCCACGGGTGGGAACGACATGACCAGTCCTTGCTCCGTTAATCAAGAAGCTATAAGAAACCGAGGTGACACAGAGCATGATCAAGTTCACCCACCTTTCTGCAAAGCCTAGAGACTGCAACATCCCACGCAGGAACGACCACTCCATTCGGTCATAGGCTTTTGCCATGTCAAGCTTGAGAGCCCCCCATCCGACCAAGCCAGATTGTTTCCTATTCAGATAGTGACCCTCCTCTGTAGCGACTAGAATGTTATCCGTGATAAGCCTATCCGGAATAAACGCACTCTGTGACTCAGAGATTAGATCCCCTAACATATGCTTCATTCTATTGGCCAACACTTTCGCCATAATTTTATACACAACATTGCACAAGGCGATTGGCCTGAGATCTGAAACCGTCTCTGGAATAGACTTTTTAGGGATAAGCACCACATTAGTATCATTCAAACCACTAGAGAAGGAGCATGAGTTTAAACAATCAATCACGAAAGCAGACACATCACCCCTACCACATCCCAATAATGTTTATAAAATCTAGGATTCATCCCATCCGGGTCCGGGGCCTTATCAGGGAACATTGAAAACAAGGCCGATTTTACATCATCAAGCTCAAAAGGTCGTAATAGGGACTCATTATCTTCCTGGGAGACTCGGGGGGTTATAGATGCAAAAAACGAATCCATAGGGGCTGAACCACTAGTTCGAAAAATGTTTTCAAAGTATGTCAACAGAACAACAGACATTAACTCACCCTCTACCCAGCTACCAGCATCATTTTTAAGTTTAGAAATAGCATTCTTCTTCTTACGAGCAGAAGCATACCTGTGGTAAAACCGAGTGTTTGCATCCGCCCCTTTCAGCCAGTGTTGCTTAGCACGTTGCCTCCAGAAAATATCCCCCTGAGCCTCAAGGCGAGCCAGCTGCTCCTCAACTTGCCTGAATTAAGACAGGGAGTCTGGATCCCTAAGCCCACGAAGCTGTAGCTGACGCCCATGGAGGTGTCTGATGCGGTCCCCAAACTTATGAAAATGGTCTCCACCCCACCTCCTCAAGCGAACACTACACAGATTTACACAGCTCATCAAGCCACCTTCTCTACCATCCTGCCATGCACTCTCCACCTCCTCCCTACAACCTTCATCAAAGAGCCAGGCCATTTCGAATCTAAATCCCACACGCTTGCCACCAACAGCCGAACGGGAATCATTAACACACAGAAACAAAGCAGTGTGATCCGAGGTTCGTGTTAGAATGTTCTCAACGAAGGCTCCCTGCCTCAGACCACGTCAACAATCATTGACCATGACTTTATTCGGTCTCTCCTCCAACCAATCTCTTGTACCCTTGCCCCTTTCCCATGTAAATTGATACCCCCTCAATGGTAGCTGAGTCAGACGACAATCATCCATAGCCTCCCCAAAACCATGGAGGAGAGCATCCGGGTGCGGGTTTCCACCTTGCTTTTCTGACTGAAATAGGAGATCATTGAAATCCCCCACTACCACCCATGGAAGCGAAGATCGACCAGCTAGGGACTTTAGCAAATCCCATGACTCCCTCCTCCTGCTCCGTTCAGGGTAACCGTAGTAACACGTCATTCGCCAACTTGCAAGCCCTGCAATAGTAACTGAAGATGCAGTTTTGTGTAGGGGTTGAATCGTCAAAAGATTTGTTTGTGTTAAAACGGAAAGTCAGTGACTCCCCGAGTGTCGGTCTCGAAGGAAGGACGTGGAGGTGTGTCAAGTGTTCGGGTGTTTACTTGATTGAGTCTTGCAAGTGATTCGAGTGTGGTGAGTGGTGAATTATGAGTGAAGGGAGTTCATAAGGTTTGGTTTGAGTGAGAAAGGGAATAAAGTAAATGAGTTTGAAAATATGTAAAAGGGGTAGGGATTGGATAGTGTTCATCTATGTTGCATCTTGGTGTGTCTAAGGTAATGGACAAACAATACAAAGATGTTGGCTATTCAAGAGTGTGTGTTCTTAGTCCTTTTCCACCTTTGTGTACTAAGGCTTCTTTGACTTAGGAATGCCTTCAAGCATCCAAAGCTCTAAGAGGAATTTTATCAAACACTTAAGCTACACACTATCCTACTATTCTTAAAAAGTCCATAGGATCTATGATTGTTTCAAAGCTTCAAATCCTAACTCTAATCAAAGACATGAAAGAGTCAAGAGCTCAATCTCTCATCTAGATTGGCCAAATCCAAACAAGATCTCATCAAAACAACAATCAATAGACAAGAATAGATAATTCAACAATCTAAGCATTTAGATCCAAAAATAGATATAAGATCATCACACTAGCAACATATCTTCACACAATCCAAATCCCTAGATTAAACTAGCCACATATGATATGAAATTCGAGACAAAAGCTAATTTAATCCGAGAACAAGATAGCAAAATATAATAGAAATGTAATAGAGATCACCTAGAATGAAGTAATCCTTCAATCCAAGCTTGTTGTCTTCTACAATGGAAATTTATCTAAACTACCCCTAAGATAATCTATAGAAATGGAAAGAGAAGTTCTAAAAATGGAATAGCAAAAGTTTTTTTTTTGAAAATCTATCAAAGGGGTTTAAATAGTCTCCGAAAAGCAACCCTAGTGATTTTTCGCGCATTGCAGTCTCCACGCAAGCCCACACGCGTGCGAGCGTGCGTGGGAGGCTACTGGATTGTTTCCACGCATACTCACACGCGTGTGACAATCCTCTTGGGTCCTCCAGGGCTCTAATCTTGCCTGGTTCGTTCTTTGAGCTCAACTTTTGCTCCTATTGGCTCCTGGGACTCCTGTTTCACCTCCTTTAGGCTAAAAGTAGCTTTTGTATGTTGGTTAGTGAATTTAAAGCATTTATGATCATAATTCATCATGTAAGGATGCTAGAAACGTGACAAAACACCCTAATATGCACTCAATTTATGGGTATCTCGGAGGCTTATCAGTAACCTCCACATCCACATGGTTTTTCGAATAACTCAACAGCCTAGCCGTGCAGTTTTTTCTCCACAACAGCGCTAAACCGCCACTCAATCCTACATTATCAACAAAATACAGACCTTCAAAACCAAAGCTTGACTTGGAGACGCTCAACGTGAATCCGACCCACCTTAGCTTCCATTAAAAACACAAACTTGGGTTTCTTACAGGACACTAGGTCCACAACCTTGCGAACTGTTCGTGGATTGCCCAAGCCACGACAGTTCCAACTTAGGACACTCATGATGACGGGCGGGCCTGTGAACCAGTACCCACCGAGAACAAGTTTTTTAGAGCCTCTGTCATCTGAACATCATTAGAAACGCCACCACCCCTCCTCCCTCCACCTCCCGAGCCTTCCATACTCCTCTTTGTGACCGCGACCACACTGGTCTCAACATGCCGGTCACCCTCCAGCACCAAACCACCATTCACCGCCTGCTGCATACTATCCGGCGCTACCGTAGCATTCTGCTTCGGAGGACCCGTTAACGGGATTAGCCACGGGTCTCCAACCGCCCTCGGCCCTCGTGTGCCTCCAGCCTACAAGTCCGCACCGAACGAATAATGTTCAATGATGTTTTGGTATTGTGGTGATGTGAATGTGAAGGTGGTAAAACGAAGAGTCAAGACTCCCCGAGTGTCGTGTCTATCAAGGATGGCGAATGAGAATCAAATTAGTGTTGACCTTAACGGTGTTAAAAGGTAAGAGTTACAAGTATTACAAGAGATTGGTTTTAATGCATAAGTTTGGGGGTTGTAGAAAGGAAATTACACTAAATATGTAAAGGAAATAAAAGGGGTGTGCACCAAGGTCAAACAAATTGATTGATCTTCATAGGGGATTTAGAAAACGAGTTTCGTGATCGAGTAAGGGAGTCAAGGTATTAGTACCGAGTGGCGTCACACTCAGATTCTCAATCCTCATTCGGTTGAGGCATTTCATCGAACACCTAGTCTACCACTCCTCTAGGATCTCGTCCTTTCGGACTAAGAGCGGAGATATGGGTGAGTTGGGCTCGTGAGAGGCCGCTATCGCGCACTCTCTCACTTCCCTTCGGTTTACTAGCTATTCCGGCCGAAATAGAAGTAAAGCTTGAACAACTTCAACCATACCAACATCAATCCTACTCCTTCATATTTCAAAACCATAGAGCAAATTCTAAACAACAATCAAGAGTTTAACAAAGGCACACACGCCCAAAATACTCTACTCAGTCATGGAAATCATTCAAAACAACAAAGCAGAAATTACTCTCAACAATAAATCTAAACAAGCAATTCAATGGAAAGAGTGTGTTACCCAAGAAATGATGAGTTCTACATCTTCAATCCATCTTCTATTCTTAAAAATTAATTCTAATCTAAGGGGAAAGAGTATGATTTTTCTCCCCAAAGGGGAAGGAATAGAGAGAAAAATCAGATCTGAAAGTTGGGAGAGTCCTCCTCCACAAATGAGAAGAAAGGGTTTAAATAGTTGCTCAAAAAATTGAATTTCCGCTGTTGCCTTACTGGACGCGCTCCACGCCTGCTACCACGCGTGTGACCATGCGTGGCAACTCTCTGGAATAGATCCACGCATGATTACACGCGTGTGATGGTGCGTGGCTGCCTCCTGCTTGGTTGATTCTTTGTTTGTTGCTTCCATTTGGCCCAAAACTTTGCTATATCCTTCGGAAATGACTCAAAATATATTCCTTGAGCTGGATTTGTCAAATAGATGCTAATTAGAGGTTTTATCCATGAAAGTGATCATAATTGGGTGCTTAGATTGTAAAATATCATCTAAACATGACCCGAATTTTGACTGTTCTTGGCAGTTATCAAAGTTTCCACACTTTAGATCTTGCTTGTCCTCAAGCAAGCGTTCTATCAAATCCTAATCATCTAAGTGCCAAGAACAGTAAAGATAGGATAATCAAAAGCTTCGTGATCAGGTGTGTCGGAATGGAGCGGGTGAAATTCCCTTCACTATCTACCAAGACTATTAAGTTTAGGTCAGACAAATGTAAGGAATATACTGAGGAAGCAAATGCTTTTCAAGTGTAGGTTTCAAAAATGACAATCACACTTTTCCAATCATACAATTATTGGGAATTCGTCTTCTATTTTATTGGGGCCTAAAAGCCGATCCCACTAGTGAGAACGATGTGCACACCCTGGCCACATTTTCCAACCATACGCCAAAGCCCCTGTACTGAAAATTAAGTGAGGGCAGGGACACGGACCGCTCATCGCCACGGCTTGGGCGATCGCTCTATTTTCTCACCTCCTAGGATAACGTCATCGGACGACCTGACTTCACATGGAGCCCCATGCTTTTTCGAAGACAGTGCAATGGGTGCCCGAATCCTAGCGAGGCGGCTCACCTCGTCTCAATTTTCTCTTCTCCTAGGAACATTTTAAGTGGACAACCGACTCCAGATATAGCATTCGAAGACTATGGTTGAACACTTCATAGCGAGAAGGCTTTCCTTGGATTTTATCTCTAGGAGTGGCCTTTTTAAAGCCTTTATTCACGTTTCACCATGTCAACCCCTCATGCCTCTTTCTAGGGAGTAGGGATTATTTTCACTCAAAGCTCACTTTAAAGCTCTCCTTTTGCCCCATGTCCTGCTAGATTTAGTTCGTTTCCGGGCTTCGCAATTTTTTTTTTTTATCTTTCTAAAGCCTAGAGGGTACACACTCCCACTTCGAGCGATCCTTGACTAAGGTCCCAGTAAAATAGAAGACGAAAGACATGCAATCATACTGAATTTTCAAATTTTTGATGGTGGTGTGTGTCACAGACTCACAGATAGCTTCCAGAGCATATTTCGAACATTTATTTTGGCATAAAAGTAAGAGTCTTCCTAGATAGTGCAGACAACAACACACTCTTTTATCCTAACACCTTAACAACTCGACTGATTACCCATTTTATGCAAAGCATCCTTTCTACACTTTAAAAGATAACATCGTCCTCGATGTTGCCATGAGAAACGGTGGATAAAGAGCTGGGTCAAAGAATTAATTAACTAGGAGCACCTTTCCACACTTTAAAAGTGTTTCCTAGGCTTGGACTAAACTTTTTAATTTTCTCACCCAAAAAGATCTTTCATTAACCCAAAGAATAAGAATGTCATACCGATCATTGAACAACCATCCTACTTTCAAAAGGGAAGAGAAGATATACCTTGCGTAGCAATCCTTCATTTAAGCATTGACTGTCCCTTTTCCTAGACAAAATATTTCATAAAAGATGTGTTGACAAAAGATGGAAAGTAAGAATTGTACCTCGTTCGACCATTTAGTTCCTTGGTTTAATCTCGTCCTTATTGAGTTTGGGGTGCCTCCCAAGAGCGCCACGTTTAACGTCCTTGGCTGGACGAAACGTGGTAGGATCTAGACCAAAAAGCATAAAATACTAAAAGCATAATAAAAACAGATAAAAATAAAACAGTGTTCCCAAACAGATTTTCGGAGTTGATTCATGGTTATTTCATCATCCAAATTTCTTATGAAGGCAAGGTATTCTCAAATGTCAGTCATAGCCCTGAGCTGGGTCCTCTTCTTGCCAGTTCTTCTCGTAGAAACACAATTTGCATGCTCAAATCCTGAATAAGTTCATAGTGTCTTGCGTCCCTTTGCTCCAAGAGTTCTTCATGTTCCATGTGCAACTCATACTGGAATCTTTGCATTGTTTCCCAATTGGTGACCTTTGTGAAGCGTGTTGGAGCTGCAGGTGATGAAGGTGACGGAATAGGAGTCTGGTTTTCTGAAGGTGGGGCATCATTGGAGATTAAGATATTCAGAGATAGGGTTGGCAAAGAATGATGTTGATTGTCCGAAGGGGTGTGGATTTGTTCCCTCTGCGTGTTTGGCTTGGGAGATTCTGAGGATGGAGGGGGAGGTGATGGATTGACTTTCTCCTTTGGTTTCTTGGGTAGTCTTTTCTTAGTTGATTTTGTTCCCGTATCCATCCGCAAGTTTCGACCAATTTTTAGTTCAGATAAATCCGTCATAGACAACGGAGTCATCGCTGCACTTTTCATGACCTTGCTGGTTCCTTCCATCCTTTCATGATACCCTAAACCGAGGCACAGTTGAGTGACTAATGGTCTTACGAACAAAGAAGTGACTTTTTTAGATTGTTGTGCCTTCAACCGTCTTTTGCACACCACCCCCATGTTCACGGGTGTATTCGTATCCATGCTCCAAAGTGCAAATAAGTCAGTCCTGTAGACTTTTACGAAATTTCCTGTGCGTCCTTCCCAAGATTGAGCAATTATTCACCGGATAATTCGAATGTCGTCTCTTCTGAGCTGAGATTGTAGTACCCTCGATCCACTCCATTCAACTCCTGGTTTTGCAATCCTCTTCCAATATCTCCTTGGAGTCTCGGAGTCACCAAAATCAATTAGAAGTTCTTTGTACCACATGCTCTCTTGGTCCTCCTTGGTATAGAATCCAAGCAAAATTCCTAGAGTGTTGACCGAGATATGATGAGGTTCATTGAAGAGATTGAATTTGATCGTTGGGCTTTTCAGGTCGCTAGTTTTTCCTGTAACTTCCAAAGTGGCCACAAATTCAAAGACGGTAGGTATATAGGTCGAGTGGCGCCATCCAAAAATTTTACTCCAGAAAGGTTGATGGATGAGGCATGCTAGCGAGTTTCGACATTGAAAAGGATTCAATGTCCCTAAGTCAATGAATTTCCAACTGGTTATCGGAAGGTAGACCGCATACTCAAAACGTCTCTGCTGCTTCTCCGTTAAAAGTATCCTTTGTTCTACATTTCTTTCATTCCTTTCTTCCTTAGGCTCAGTCAGTTCAGTTTCCATCATCGGGGCTTTTCCTTTTCTAGCCCTCATTTCATCTTGATTAGCCGTGGATGAGTGGGAAGACATTGCCTAAAAGATACAATCAACGATGTTTGAATGATATGTGGGCATATGTATTATAAGGAGTAACATAGAACCTCTCCATTGCATTCATTTCATTCATGCTTCTTTCAAGAAAATGAACATGTCATATATGGGTAATATTATGCAAAATTCAAAAATAGTCAATATAAGGTCAATTTCTTCTTCTTCCCCTAGCTAGGTAAGAATTGAAAAATGAGAAAATGATAACATTTTGAAATTGACAAAGCAATAGGTGGGGATCATCATTCTCAAAGCAAGAAATTTCCACATTTCATAATTCATATTCCCCATTTATCTTGAATTCCATACAACAAGATTATACCCAAATCACCTAGGGTTTGCAATCTAGATATAAAGAATTTCTCAAATCATGCAATGTTCATCATCTAATAGCAAATATAGTGTTCCAAGCAAGTCCTAAAGTCTATTTCTAAGCCATCTCAATCAAGAAAATCATCAAACCACATACATTCATACAAATATGCCTTCCAAAGAAAATAAATTTCAATAGATGTTAAGGAAGATAGAGAGAAGGAATGTTACCTTTTGAAGACCTTAAGAGGGAAATTCAAGAGATTTGTACCAAGAATTGCTTTGGAGGAAGCTAGTCTTACCTTGGATGAAGCTCTTAGCTTTTGGATGTGGTGAAATAAGAAATGGGCAAAGGTTAGAACATATTTGCGCCTTATTTATGCAGTTCTTCTGGTGCCCGACCACGCCACTCACACGCGTGGGAGTGGGCGTGGCTGTTTTCTGGAAGATTTTCACGCCTGTTCACACGCGTGTGAGCGGGCGTGGGGGCTTTCTGGGAAGTTTCCACGCCTACTCACACGCGTGTGAGTGGCGTGAACTGTGCTCGCCAGCGTTCTTTAAATCTTTCTTACCCCTTTTTTAGCCCGGTTATCAGCTTTGATGAATAGACCTTCATTGAGGATTATTTTAGGATGGAGAATATGCTTGGTTAGTAAAAGAGAAATCTAGACAAAAGACAAAGTTGCGAAAAGGAAAATAAATAAGAAACAATAAAGTAAAGTCTAAGTCCTACGGATAACGTTGGGAATGCCTCCCAAGTGCGCCCTTGTTAAGAGTCTTTGGCTAGACTTGGATAGGTTTATCCAGCGAAACACATAGACTTCGGGACTTTGCCAAGCGTCCCATGTACTTTCGCTTCAAGGAATGCCCCAAGATGTAGGACATTCTTAAATTCCCACGCAAATAAAGGAAAAACAAGATGCCTAATTGGAAAATTTATGGCTCCAAACACTCCTCTTGATTTCTCAAAGGTAGTGTGATCTTCCCCTATTTCCTCATTCTCTCTTCCAACCCCGATGTTCTTGTCGATTTTATCATAAGGTTGAGGCCATATCCCTTCACTGGAAGTCATATCACTCCCCTCAATTCCCTCAAACAAATCGAATGTGAAAATTCCCTCCTTATCCATCTTCTCTTCCTCACATTCTCTATTTTCATTTCCCCACCCTAATTGTCTAAAAGAATCACCCCTTTTTTTTTTTCAGAATGTAACGAAGTAATATCCCCCTCACCTATCAACTCATCTCGTCCCACATCATAGGATTCATTTTCCAAGAATTTAAAACTATCATATTCATCTTCAAACAAACTAGAATCTGTATGATTTCCAACAAATATATCACGATTTACTATAGAGTCATCCTCCCAAAAATTAAAACAATTAATCGCAAGTATTAGAAATATCAATGCGTAGGGAGTCGTCTTTACAAGGAGCATGAGTATTTTTATCTAAACTTTCGCACTCATTGATAAAATTGCCAACAAAGCTTATGGAATCATCCTCCCGAATATAAAAACATTCAGTATCATGAGAGTATAAATCATTGTTGCATTGTAACAGGGAGTTATCCACTCGAGTGTCAAAAGTAAATCTATCAAAAGAACATGGATCTTCGAAGGTAGTAATGCAAGAAGGTTCAGGAATGTTACCATATGTAGGCTCTTTATCTTCCCATACCACTTCGATGTTCTCATCATCGCTCTCCATCTCGACCTCTTTTGGATTTTCCAATTCAAAAATTGGAACTTCTTCTAGCACTGGAGCATAACAATCTACCATCCCTTCACTACCCACTTATTTTCCAGCGTTTTGTGCCTCAACCCTTGGATTGGCTTCCGAGATTGGGAGATTCTCTACAAGTGGATAGTCTATCCGTGATGAACTTGTCCTCATGAACTCCTCCATCATGACTAGCATTTTTGTTTCAATCTCCTCCAATGGAAGTCCTTCTTCCCGGAGAGTAGCGAGATAATCCTTTAATTCGCTCCTAATTTCAGCTTTCAAATTAGCCGTATCCTCCTTGGCCATTCTTGTGAGTACTTCTATTTTCTCTTTGAGAATTTCGATTTCTTCCTTGGCCGGTGGGATATAATCACAAGGATTGGGTATGGTAGAATGCGGATTGGAAGGTGGTTTTTCAAGGAAATGGGTAGGATTGTCTACTTTAATATTTTGCGATGGAGATGGGTAATGGTTGTTTGGGTGGAAATTATGGAACGAAAATGGTTCGGGAGTATAACTTGAGTCAATTGTTCTCATTATTTGTGCAAGCTTACTCTCTATGTTTTGGAATATTTCTCTAGAGCTTATCGAGTCATTTTGATAAGTGGAGTATTGTGGGGGAAATTTGTTTTGATTAGGTGGGATAGGGTGTGTGTATGGTGGTGGGTGATAGTTATGTATATAAGATGGATAAGAAGTTGGGTGCGGTAAGTAGTGATATGGAAATGGGTAAGGGTTTTTAGGTGGATAGTGGTATGTTGGTACGTGGAATGTAAGTATGGGTGGAATGGGGATAATTTGGATATGGTTGGAGTGGAATATAGTTCAAAGGATTTTCCTCATGGTGTGGGTAACCATGGGGATACATGTGAGCTCTCATTGGCAAGCTTTCAAATGAAATTTAACAAGAATTTCCTGCACAAAGCTTATCCAACAACAAATATATGCAACTAGAAGTAGTTGCAAGTGAGCACAAGATATTCAAGATAGTAAAGCTCACTTTTCAAAGCAAATATCAAAAATTAAGAAAATAAAACAAACAAAAAGAAAGCAATTCAAGAACTCTTAAAATTAACTCCAAAAATGTCAACGCAATTCAAAACCGTTTGCCATCCCCGGCAATGACGCCATTTTGGTGTTTTGGTATTGTGGTGAGGTGAATGTGAAGATGGTAAAATGAAGAGTCAAGACTCCCCGATTGTCGTGTCTTTCAAGGATGGCGAATGGGAATCAAATTAGTGTTGACCTTAACGGTGTTAAAAGGTAAGAGTTACAAGTATAACAAGAGATTGGTTTTAATGCATAAGTTTGGGGGTTGTAGAAAGGAAATCACACTAAATATGCAAAGGAAATAAAAGGGGTGTGCACCAAGGTCAAACAAATTGATTGATCTTCATAGGGGATTTAGAAAACGAGTTTCGTGATCAAGTAAGGGAGTCAAGGTATTAGTACCGAGTGGCGTCAAACTCAGACTCTCAATCCTCATTCGGTTGAGGCATTTCATCGAACACCTAGTCTACCACTCCTCTCGAATCTCGTCCTTTCGGGCTAAGAGCGGAGATATGGGTGAGTTGGGCTCGTGAGAGGCCGCTATCGCGCACTCTCTCACTTCCCTTCGGTTTACTAGCTATTCCGGCCGAAATAGAAGTAAAGCTTGAACAGCTTCAACCATACAAACATCAATGCTACTCCTTCATATTTCAAAACCATAGAGCAAAATCTAAACAACAATCAAGAGTTTAACAAAGGCACACACGCCCAAAATACTCTACTCAGTCATGGAAATCATTCAAAACAACAAAGCAGAAATTACTCTCAACAATAAATCTAAACAAGCAATTCAATGGAAAGAGTGTGTTACCCAAGAAATGATGAGTTCTACATCTTCAATCCATCTTCTATTCTTAAAAATCAATTCTAATCTAAGGGGAAAGAGTATGATTTTCCACCCCAAAGGGGAAGGAATAGAGAGAAAAATCAGATCTAAAAGTTGGGAGAGTCCTCCTCCACAAATGAGAAAGAAGGGTTTAAATAGTTGCTCAAAAAGTCGAATTTCCGCTGTTGCCCTACTAGACGCGCTCCACGCCTGCTACCACGCGTGTGACCATGCGTGGCAGCTCTCTGGAATAGATCCACGCATGATTACACGCGTGTGATGGTGCGTGGCTGCCTCCTGCTTGATTGATTCTTTATTTGTTGCTTCCTTTGGCCCAAAACTTTGCTATATCCTTCGGAAATGACTCAAAATATATTCCTTGAGCTGGATTTGTCAAATAGATGCTAATTAGAGGTTTTATCCATGAAAGTGATCATAATTGGGTGCTTAGATAGTAAAATATCATCTAAACATGACCCGAATTTTGACTGTTCTTGGCAGTTATCATTCAACCGGCATTGTAGACTCTCTCGCCTTTAAGCAAAATTTATAGGAGTGGCCTAGTATACCGCAGAAGAAACAATAGGTGTGTAACCTCTCATATTTGAAAGATACCCAGCAAGTTGTTTTGTCTCTCTTCACGAGGCTCATACGGCGGCGAATGAGTCGACCAACAGGAATTGCGACACGGATGAGGTAGAACGTCCTCCATGGGGCACCCACAAACCTGTCGTCACTCCGCACAAAAGCCCAAAGATAATTCCCGACCTGCTCCATAACAGATTCCGACGTATACCCTAGGGGAAGATCGTGCACCTGAACCCACATGTCAACAGAGTCCAGAACAACACTACCCGGTAGGGCACCATCCACTAGTTGCCTGCAAACCAACGTGTTATTCTCAAAGGACCAAGGCCCCTCGTCAAGCACATAACGCATGTCCGATTCATGATAGAACACAAACATGAATAGGCTCGGCTGGACCTCCGAGATTTGCACGCCCTTCACCGGACGCCAAACAGACGCCATGACTTGCCGCATATACTCCACCTTGACCAACTTACTCGTCAAAAACTGCCCCATGATAACCCATGTTGGCTTGCCTTCGACGGGATTGTCGTCGACTCCATCAAGCACCGGCTCGAAACTTTTCAACCTCATCTTCCAAGACCATATCGGCCTAGCGTTGTGTCAAGCCCCCCAACTCCTCTATCATTCGCAAACGACGCCATGCAAGAAAACCTGTTACTATTCAGGACGAACGTAACAGAAAAAGAGAACCAATGACAAACGATCGGAAG
>CM008336.1:33691514-33706237 GCA_002525835.2 Ipomoea batatas | reverse complement strand
ATATAAGCCACAAGATTCTGGAAAAAAAATTCGTTTTCCCGCCCATTGAAAACGCTGTCGTTTTAATCCTTTGCATTACAAACTGTGTCGTTTTGATTAGGCCCATTAATGATGGCCGGTTAATTCAATTTAAAATAATTATTTACAACGTTTCGCATTCCGATTACGGCTAGACTCCTCGATTCACAATACCTTTTCGCATCTATCGACAGAGAAATAATACCAATTGAGAGACCTACCTACAAGTATATATACATTCTCTATTACTATAATGAATGGAACTATTCGAATAGAACAAATACACAGTGTGATTTCTGAGAGAAAAACTTTCTGAGAGGAAAATAATGGCTCTCATGTACATCTTTGCGCGAGATATTAAGACTAGGAACACTACTGCTGCTATGAGATTGCGCCTGGTACGTACCTACGATATTTTACAAAGCAGATACAGTGAGAAAATCAAATCTAGGGAATGTGTATTCCACGATGAAGAGGTAACCGTATTAGTTTTACTTAAACTTTCTTCACTAATAGTATTTTTTTGACTCTAAAGAACTTTTGTTTGGTGTTATAGGGTTCGTATATCCATTTTCATTTTCCAAGGAACAATTTTTCTGTTAGTAATGAGTTCATAGAAGGACATGTCTATTGCATAAAAAATTTCCTGGTAATCACTCCTATCTATACCTATAGGGCCTGTAGTAGTACCTTCATGTTGCAGTACTATCATAAAACCCTGGTGAAATAATACAAAGGTGTAGATTTTCCTAGGAAAATGTATCATTTACAGAGTTTTACCTCAATCAAGACTCTAGAAGGAATTGATCAAAAGGTTTTGATTGGTATGTTGTACTCTTTTGTTATATTTTTCTACTTAAATAGTTAAATTAGTCTGATATCATAAGATATTGACTATATTTTACTTATTGGCAGATGTGATTGGTCGTGTGGTGCAAATCTTCTCACCATTGGATAAGCTGATCAAAGGCAGGCCTTCTAAACTAATCGATTTTGTAATCGAGGATTTAAAGTAAGTTGGTGATTACTAATATCATTTACTAACCCTCTGATGAACTAAACTTATACTACTTGCATTGTCAGGGGTAATCAACTAAAATGTACAGTATGGGATCATCATGTGGAAAAGGTGATGCCCTTTTTCAAATCTGACTTAACAGAAGCAGTCATTGTGCTTATTCAAATGTGTAGGGTGAAAGTGGCAGAAATCGGTAAGTAGATTCAATTACCTTTTTTCTTATTTTTTGCTGGAATTTTGTGATCTTCCTTTTCAAGCACTTGTATCATGAAAATATACATTAGTCAATCTTAAACAATTAATAACTAATCAATGCAGGTGGAGAAGTCAAAATTTGTAGCTCTTATGATGCAACCCAACTGTTGTTTAACCAGGACTCTTTGGAGTTTACTGAATTCACAGAGAGGTAATCTTCTGTTCTGTCTAGATACGTAACAGATATTTTCTCACCTATTTGCACTGTTTATTTGTATCATTAACTACATTTATTTTTTCAGCCTGTGTAATGAACTAACTCCTTTGAAGAGCATGACATCAAATTCAAGCTCAGTTATGTTACTTACAGTATGGGTGATCAAAGCAGTTCTAATATGGTGATAAGTACCATTTCTGATCTGTTTGATAGGAGTGAGGTAAATTTGTTTAAAGTCCTTTATTGGTATTGTCATTTTGTAGTTTGGTTAAAAATGATTCTAACACAAGTATTGCATACATTTGCAGACCGGGGATTACTGGGTGCCATGTATTATTCTAGGGGTAGATTGTAATCTAAATGACTGGTTTTATCTCTCTTGCAAAGGACCTGGGTGTAATAAATCAGTAGTTCTAAAGGATGGGATGTATTGTTGTGGTAAGTGTGGTTCTCTCTGGCATGAACCTATGTTAAGATATAAAATCAAAATTAGAGTGTTTGATGCCAATGGTAATGCACCATTCTTACTATGGGATCGTGAGTCAGTTGAGCTATTAGGGGGATCAAAGCAGAAGAGCTAAAGGCTATGCAGCCACAGGTAAGCATTGTATTACTTCCATTCTAAGCTCTACCAATGTCATTGCCTATTCAACATAGGTCTATTAATGATTACTTATAATTAAAATGCAGGTTGCAACCAAAATTCCTAAAGAAATTGAATCATTGGTTGGTAGATGAATGCTATTCAAGATTAATGTTAAAAGGGATCAATTGGGGAAACGCAACCTTGCTTTTCCAGTCATGCAAATCAAGGAGGACATTGCTGTTTTGAACCAATACAGTCCTGGACTGCTGAAGGATAAAAAGCAGAAGGGAACTGATTCTGTTGACCCTTTGGATGATAACTTAGATTCCGATGAGGTAATTAGTATTCTAAATTTTGTTCTGAAAAACTTTACATTTTTTGACTATAAAGTTGTTCTAACTCTGGCTATTTATGATTTGTTTAGGGCTTTTTTCAGATGAAGAGGCTGAAAGTCCTGTTCCAAATGCATTAACTCAAATGGGTACTGTTGGTGGCAATGAGAGTGAAGCAGTTAAAAGAAGGTTGTTGGATGAGTTTTCAAGCACCCAATGTCCAAAAAAGAAGACACATACTGCCATTATCAAGATGGAAAAGGATAATGAATTAGGAGGCAACAGAAACTCAAAAAACTAAGTTCTGAATGTGGTTGGGTTGTAACTTGTAATTCTAAACTTTTTTGACAAGTAGACAATGGTTCTACTTGTGGATGACATTTGCAGGCTTTCAAAAGTCTGATTTCTCTTTATTTATGGACTAAATTATTGTAGAACTACTTTATTATTAAGTTACCACTGTTCTACTTTCTTCTTGCTGTTTCTAAAGTTTTGCAGGTCTAAATCAGGCATTGGAAAAGCAACTAGAAGTACCAATATGGCAGCAATCAATACAACACAAAGCACTTTAGATATGGCAAAGCAACACTGTGAACCACCAAGTGAATACATGGCAAAGCAACATTGTCAACCACACATATGAATACAAGACAAAGCAACACAAAGCACTTTAGATATTGTTTAGAAATTTCTACAGTGTATTTAGAATGACATAGTGTTTTTTTTTTTACATCTAAAATGTATTAAGTAAGGGCCATTGTAGTTACTTATTAAAAATGTACTAATGCTTTTTATCAATACTGGCTTCTTTTTCTTTAACACGAAAAATGGACTACTGTTATTTTTTTCACACCTAAAATGCATTAACTAAGGGGCATTACACATTTAACTATGCCTTTATAATACACCCAGTAAAGAAAAAGTTACAACCAGCAGATAAACAAATGTACACATTTAACTGTATATTAACAATTAAAATACTTACTAAATTCTTGAAGTCCTTCACATCAATGTTAATCAGCCCTTACACTAATGTCCTCTTCTTCTCAATTTGCATCAATGTATGCTTGTATAAAGGTTCAACAATACTTTAATCAAAATTTATTATTGTAATGTACTTACGATTTTTGAAAAATATCTAATAAAAGATTACTATACTATTAAATTGGGGGGGGGGGTAAGATAAACTATACTAGGGTTGAAAACAGTAATCTACTATTAAAATATGATGTTATAATAGAAACTATTCTATTCTTGAAAACATGAGTCATTATTAAAAACATTAAAGTCTGCTGCAAAGTAGCACACACAACTGTCCCAATTATTACCAAGACTGAAATTAAATAGCACACAAAACTTTTGACATTATGTTTTAAACTCTTGGGCTTCCCATGAAAAACTAATTTAATGATTACATGATCAATTGATGCCCAACTTGATTTCAGCCTATAAAAGCCTCACTGTAAGTTACAATCACAATCACATTGCAACATACTGTCTAAATAAACACAAATCTAATGAAGAGGTTGACAAAATCTACAGTCATCGGAACTAAACGCAAGCAGTCAGTAGACAACAAAGGTATGCATTTTTAGTTACAAGTTACGAACTCTGTAGTTCTTTAGTATTACATCATATTACATGTATGTTCTAAGTAAGGAATAAAGTATGGTATCTTATCTTTGCTGCAAGTTTTCTGTACTTTAGCAACCTGGAAAAGCTGTACAAAGGTGTAGAAATTAGTAAGAAAACATAAACATACTAGGATGTAGAACTTTTCAAAGCTAGCAAACAAACACTTATCTTTTTTCGGACTCATTAGATGAACCCCCAGTGCATCACTTTTATACATCTTTGTAAACCTGGAATAATAGAATATCAAATTTACCTCAAATTAAACAGCAAAATAAAAAATACATACAGAGTAACTTACACAGTTTGAGTTAAGCAAAATTTGTGCTAAGTAACTAATTTCATTGTAGTTTTGGGAATTTAGGACTGTTGTTTCCCCGTAGTATTTCAGAGATCGACTATCAGCATTGAGTATCTAGGATTTCCGAAAACATGCAATACCAAATAAACCCTAAAGGTACTAACTGAAAGTTCTAAGCTGGACTTCACTACTAAGCTAGAGATTTATGAACATTTGCAACAAATTTCAGGTTAAAAGTACTAATACTAATTTGGATTCCTTAAGAATTAATACAAAGAAACACAAATCGTAAATGAATATAGGAAATCGCTACTATAATCTCAAAATTAGGATCTGAACATTTTAGCTAACAAAAACATACCCAGAAATTGCGAATCCCTGGTCTACCATTAGTCTGCACCCATCCGCACCGGAGTAGATGGCCGGCGTGAACCCAAAAATCCCGATACCTTTCTAGGTTAACATACATCGCACGGCGAGAACTATTGCAATTTCATAGAAATTGTTGGTGAAGCGATACAACACTTCATTTTATCAGAGACTAGGCTAAATTAGTGGCTTAGGATGAGTTTAGTTTCCAGAAATCACTGGCTTCTGGAAATTGCTCAAACATCAGCTCGGAGAAAGGGGAAAGCGATACACAGACTGCGCCCAACACTCCCAGATCATTTCCTTATATATTTTTATTATTATTATTATTATTATTATTATTATTATTATTATTATTTAGATTAGTTTTAATTTGAAGAATACATTAATTTGAAGAATAGTTTCCTTATACTAACATTTTCAAATTAATGTTAATAATACTTTTTAATCTATATATTATTATTTGTGTTCTTATGTTTGTTAGATCATAGTATATACATAATTAAATAATTATGTATATGAAATTAGAGATCATTAATAATATGTTTTAATTTTTATTTTTTGTGTTTTTAGAGAATGAAAATGTCTTGGATCATGAAAATAGGAATCCACGACAACAAATACACTTATCATCTTATCAAACTCCTAGACCTTTTTGTGGAGTTTTTCAAGCATCCTTATCTACCCCCTTGAGCGTATTAACTAATGGTTAGTAATATTGACTTCATTTTCTTTTTACTGTACTATTATATTGTAATTGTAATAACATTTGTGCAACGTGTTAATAGTATGCTCAAAAGAAGTTAGTGTTTTGAACTTTCAAAATCGCACACCATTATCTGCAATGTCGATTACACCGAAAGTCAACCAGTCAACAGGTACTATAGTTTCACTTTGTCTTTTAGATTTTTTACTTAAAGTTACAAGGTGACTTTTATACAATTGTTTCATTTTAATATTTCATTTAATCATTTCAGTACTAATTTTCATCTTACTAAGAGTTAGTAAATGGATTTTAATTATGAAATTAAATGGATACAGAATTACCAAGAGAAGCCCTCACTGGAAGTCACTTTGATCGAATAGTAGGACGTGTACTTCAACCAAGTCTCCCTACTCCAAATAGTGTCTTGACTAATGGTATGTATATTTTTTTTAAAAAAAAATTGTTATCAAAATATTAATAGATTATTAGAAACTGTATTTGTTTTAAGACTACCTATCTTGACTAATGGTTTGTATTATTTTATTTTAAAATTTTTTAGAAAATTTTGAAATTAACCAACAACATATAGTCCCTCCAATTGGTGCTTCTATGGCACATGACGATATTGGTATAGTCTAATAATCCTTCCCCAACATTTTTGTTTTTTTTAGTCAAATATAGTTTGAGTACAAAAATTAGTTTGGAAACGTTAAGTGTTAACCTCAAAATGTTGCTACTATGTTCAGGTTATAGTGAAACTATAACTGACTTAATCAAAAGACCAGTAGTCAATTAATCCATGCAAAGAATGGGTCTGCAGCTGATTGTTGAAACCTCAACAGTGATTTTAATGAATGTAGCGAATAGGAAGATATCACCCAAGATGTAGTACATGGTAAGTATTTTTTCTCAATTTTTAAATATATCTTAGCAAAAAAATTGTTTATTTTTTTTTTTATTTTTGGGTTACAAATTAAACTTGGTTCATTTTATTATAGTTGATTATGCCGACTTTAGTGATGCTTGTGATTCATGCTTGCATTGTGGGGCACTATTTTGGTACGAGGAACGTTTGGACAAGTCAAACGTTAATGGTATTAATAAATATTCATTGTGTTGCGGCCATGGAAAGATAAAACTACCACCTCCCACAAAACCACCAAAAGAATTATATGATCTATTTTTTAAGGATGGTCCCAAGAGAAACCACTTCTTGGAAAATATTAGGTCTTATAACAATATGTTTTATTTCACGTCAATGGGTGGGAAAGTAGATAAAACAGTGAATAATGACGGTGGTCCACCGGTTTACCGTATAAATAGGCAAAACTTCCATTTGATAGGTAGTTTGTTACCCATGGATGGTGCTCAACCAAAATTTGCCCAATTGTACATTCACGACACTGAAAATGAGATTAACAATCGTGTTGATTCAATAAGGTATGCACATCTACTCTTACATGTATTGTTATTTCATCTTTGTATTTTTTTATTGGATAAAATGAAAGTATTTTAATTTTTTTTTCTATGTAGGGGTGAAAACGGTATAAGGTCGTTACACCTAGAGGTGGTAAACGACATAAAAAAAAGTATTGGATGACAACAATGTGTTGGTTAAGTCATTTAGAATGGCTAGGTCAGAGATTCAGAACAATCCACGAACTGAGGTAAAAATGAGACTACTAAGGAAGAGAACCAAGGATGCAGGACCTATAATTTACCTATAGTATCTGAGGTAGCTGCATTGATAGTTGGTGACCTAGATCCGGAGATGGGTTTTCGCGATAATTTGGTGGAGTCAAAATCTGGGAAACTCAAGAGAATCAGTGAACTAAACCCTGCATACTTACCTATGATATATCCAATTTTGTTTTCATACGGAGAGGATGGGTATAGGGATGACATCCAATTTGCAACTATTCGTAGTCAACTAGATGGAGCAAGGCAATGTATAACACCAAGGGAGTATTTTGCTTTTCGGTTACATGAAAGGAGAAGTGAACTTTCTACATTATTGCATTCAAAGAGGTTGTTTCAACAATTCTTGGTCGATGGTTATACAATGGTTGAATCTAGTCGACTTATGTTTATAAGAAATAATCAAAAGGCATTGCGTTGTGAAGTTTACAATGGGTTGTCAGATGCATTATTTAGGGGAGATATAGACCCTTCAACCCAAGGGAAGAGGATTATCTTACCATCAAGCTTTACAGGAGGTGCAAGATATATGATCCAAAACTACCAGGATGTGATGGCTATATGTCGTTGGATAGGCTATCCAAACTTATTCATTACATTTACATGTAACCCAAAGTGGCCTGAAATCCAACGGTATATTGGGGTTAGAGGTTTGCGGCCAGAAGATAGACCCGATATTGTTAGTCGCGTCTTCAAAATGAAATTGGATAGTTTGGTTAAAGAATTCAAATCAGGAAAAGTGTTTAGTCCAGTCAAAGCATGTAAGTCACTAATTCATTTTATACTTATCACTCTATTATGCTATTGTTCATTTTTTTTTTGTATTTATTTAATTTTTAATGTTTTCATTCAACAGTAATATACACAATTGAATTTCAAAAAAGGGGCCTACCGCACGCACATATCCTATTGTTTCTTGGATCCAACAAGCTTGACTCATCTCCTAGATCCAATGATGAATTCATTTAAGCGGAAATTCCTGATCAAGAGTTTGATAAAGATTACTATAAAGCTGTGGAAGAATTTATGTTGCATGGTCCTTGCGGTGTTGCTATATCTAACTCACCCTGCTATATCTAACTCACCCTTGCAGTGTTGATTCATCAAGTTTTGATGCAGATGGATACCCTATATATAGAAGACGTGATGATGGAAGAACAATAACAAAGAATGGTATTCAAATGGACAATAGGTATGTAGTGCCTCATAATAGATATTTGTTGTTGAGGTACAAAGCACATTTGAATGTTGAATGGTGCAACTAGTCTAGATCGATCAAGTACTTATTCAAGTATATCAACAAAGGAAATGATCGAGTCACTGCAGAATTCTATAAAAGTTCGACAGATGTTGATGGTGTTGAAGTTGTGGATGAGATCAACATGTACTATGATTGTAGGTATGTGTCTGCTTCAGAGGCTACTTGGCGGTTACTGAGTTATGACATCCAATGCAGAACACCAGCAGTAGAGAGACTTAGTTTCCACTTACCAGATATCCAAACAGTATACTTTCAAGACGATGACGATGTGGAAAGCATTTTGAATCGACAAACCTTGGGTCAAAGCATGTTTACTGAATGGTTTGAAGCTAACAAGAAATACTCTGAAGCTAACATTGAAATGCCGAATAAATTTTTTGGAAAAAAAAAATGTGCGCCAATGGCAGCCAAGGCAACGTGGTTTTTCAATTGGTCATATTTTTTATGTACCACCGGGGACTGGTGAGCTTTATTATCTCCGTTGCCTATTGAACGTAGTTCGAGGACCTCAAAGTTTTCAAGACATCAAAACATACAATGGAACAGAATACAACACTTTTAAGGATGCATGTTATGCCCGTGGGTTACTAGATGATGATCTTGAGTACATTGATGCAATTAAGGAAGCTAGCCAATGGTCTACTGCACATTCACTAAGAAAGTTGTTTGTCACACTTTTAATGGCAAACACAATGGGAAGGCCTGAATATGTTTGGAACGAGGTTTGGACATATCTCGCCGAAGATGCTCAATACAATCGACGAAAAGTATTAAATCAGCAAGGTATTCATTTGACCATACTTTCTTCATATCAAACGATTTATATTATCTTCATGACATTGTAGTTTCCCCTTTCTTTTAACTAACGAATTCCAACTAAAAATTCGTCAGATTTGTTTCTAAATGACCAAGAAAAAAAGGATTTTGCACTGTTACAATTAGAAAAGCTGTTATTAATTACTTTACAATAAGAGCTTGAAAGATTTTCCAGACATGCCATTACTCTCAGAAGAATTGTCTGTTAGGACTGACAATAGGTTGATCTTGGAAGAGTTATCATACGATCGTGATTCGCTTGCTAAAGAAAGTGAGTTACTTCATTCTAAACTAACAGATGAGCAAAGATCGATCTATGATGCTGTTATTTCTGATGTTTATTCTAAGAGTTAATTCCAGCAATGGTCCCCCGAGTATAGTGATTTTCCATAATTAATCCTCGACTTTTAATTTGGACAATTTTAACACTTGACTATCAAAATCTTTCCAATGTTAGTCCTTCCGTCAGAAGTGGGTTAAGTGGACGTCAATTTGAGGGGTAAAAGCGTCATTTCAAGACTGAGTGTATAATTCCTCTTCGTTTCTCTCTGCATACGCAAAATAAATCAAAATCTCTAAACTCTATACATATGCCACAGGTTCTGGTTCTTATCATGCGAATATACCTGTTTGGCAACAAATTCAAGATAATTATTTCCCAAACCCATCTACGACTCTAGAATATGACTACCTCATCTTCTCATCAATTCACCATGGACGTTTCAGCAAAAAAAAAAAAATCCATTGCCACCACACATAACAATATAGATCTGGAGTAGAACATTGTAGAATGCAGATTACATTGGTTCAGTAGTATCCAACAGGTAAAATAATTTATTCTCACCACTCAGAGAGTCATATTCTCGGATTGTACATAATAAAGACTAGAAGCAGTTCATCAAATGTTCAGATCATTCGCTATATACTTTTGAAGTTGGGGTGAAATCTTTACCTTAAAAAGTAGTTCCAATTCAAAGGGCATCTTTGTTTCGAGAACTGATTGCCTCATTTTTTTGTGTTCTTACAATGGGCGTGTGCTTCTTGCGGTTGAAGAACATGTTTTGTTATGGAATCCATTGACTCAGATCTATACGTACAAAAGTGTTTGAGCTCCGAAAGTTGAAGGATCCGAACTATGATGTCGTCACAGTGTTGTGTTATGACTCGTCCACCGTTGATTTCAAGGTTGTCTTGTTACTCCGCCATCTTCAGCCTCAAGGAAACATACCAGAACGTTTCAAGTGCTAGGGTGGGTGGGGTAACTTCTCTCTTCTCTTCCAACACAGGTTCTTCCTTGGCCGGCTCCGGCGCAACCTCGGATTCTTTCTTATCCAACTCTTCCGCAACCGGAGCAATGGCAACGGCGACGACGAGCTCTACTGCTTCATGTTTCTTCTCCTCCTTAGGGATTTTGATTTATTTCCCGTATACAGAGGAGAACAAAGAGGAATTATACACTCAGTAGGTCAAATGACGCTTTTACCCCTCAAATTGACGTCCACTTAACCCACTTCTAACGAAAGGACTAACATTGGAAAGATTTTGATAGTCAAGTGTTAAAATTGTCCAAATTAAAAGTCGCGGACTAATTGTGGAAAATCACTATACTCGTTTGACCATTACTGGAATTAACTCTTTATTCTAACAAGGGTGGATTGTACTTTATTTATGGGTATGGTGGTACTGGCAAAACATTTCTTTGGAGGGCACTATCAGCTTATATTAGAGCTAAAGGTCAAATCGTTATCAATGTGGCATCCAGTAGTATAGCATCATTGCTTTTGCCTGGAGGACGGACAGCACACTCTAGATTTGCAATACCTATTTCTATCAATGAAGACTCTACTTGCAATATTCATCAAGGAAGTCAATTAGCATAACTCATTCTTGCAGCAAAATTGATAATTTGGGATGAAGCACCAATGATGCGCAAGCACTGTTTTGAGGCTTTGGATCGAACAATGCGAGATATATTGCGATTTGTTAATCAAGACAGTGGTAATAGGACATTTGGAGGTAAAACAGTGGTATTCGGAGGTGACTTTAGGCAAATTTTACCAGTGGTGCCAAAAGGATCAAGACAAGACATTGTCTCTTCAACTATCAATTCATCCTACCTTTGGAAGCATTGCAAAGTTATGCGCCTAACAAAGAATTTGAGGTTAAATAGTATGCAATGTCGTTTGGATCAAGAACGAATGGGAGAATTTGCTAACTGGCTGGCTTCAATTGGTGATGGTATTATTGGCGAAGATAATGATGGTTACGCTGAGGTTGATATCCCATCTGAAATGTTGTTGAAATCAAATGGTGATCCTATTGCAACTATTGTTAACAGTACTTTCCCGGACTTCAATGGTGGTATAAGTTATGGTAGTTGCTTTCATAGCAGTGCAATTTTAGCACCAACATTAGAAGTTGTGAATGAATATATGTCTGAATTGACTATAGGGGAAGGGAAGACATATTACAGTTCTGACACAGCGTGCAAAGCTAATGGTTCTTCTACAGTACTTGCAGATGTCCATACACTTGAATTCTTAAACACTATTAGAGCTTCAGGACTGCCAAATCATTCTTTAACATTAAAGGTTGGTTCCCCTGTAATGTTAATGAGGAGTATTGATCACAGTCTAGGACTATGCAATGGAACTAGGTTGGTTGTTACAAGATTAGCTAAACATGTTGTTGAAGGAAGCATACTTGCAGGACCAAATGCTGGCACTAGGGCTTTGATTGCTAGAATGACTATAACGCCATGTGACCCAAGATTGCCTTTCAAGTTCAATAGGAGACAATTTCCTCTCATGTTGTCATATGCAATGACTATCAACAAAAGTCAAGGCCAAACTTTGTCTAATGTTGGCTTGATCCTAAGGAAACCAGTTTTTGTCCATGGACAATTATATGTTACTGCATCAAGAATCAGTCAACCAAACGGCCTCAAGATTTTAATTTGTGATGATTCAAAAAGTACTTTTAATAGTACTACTAATGTAGCTTACAAAGAAGTTTTTAACAATTTGTAATTTCTCAATTAATTCGTACTCCATAAACTGCTTCCCAATAATTTGTAAGAGCAAATTGTCATTTTCGTCCACTGACTATAGGGGTCCTATTAATTTTCATCCACGACTTTCAAACGTGTTAATTGCATACCATGACTTTTTAATTTGTATCAATTTCGGTCGCTCCGGCCAAATTACCGGTCAAATTCGCCGGTAAATTCAAAACCCTGAAATAATGAGGGTATTTTAGTCATTTCACATATGTTTTCTTCTTCTCCGACGTCTTCTTCTTCTCTGGCGGACCTACTCTGCTTCTCTGGCGTCTTCTTCTTCTCCGACGACATTGCTCATTCTTCTCCCATGGACCTGCTCTGCTCTTCTTCATCTCCGAAGCAAGCACGACAACAATAGCAACGTGAACCTTTCACTAATTATGGGTCCCACAGTGCCGCCACCGCCGACTCTTTCAAAAATTACACAGTCGACGTGAACCTCCCCGTCGACTCCTTCAGGCGATACAACCGAGATTCCTCCAGCTACACAGTCGATGTGAACCTCCAACTACGCCATTGGCGGCAACGTCATCGACCAAAGCTTCCACATCTACAGCATCGTCACAGTCGGCAGCGCCGGCAAGTTTGCTGCCTACTCCGATGAGACCAATGGCTGAACAAACAGGGGTTTTGTTTAGGGGTTTTGTTTGGGGGTTTTGTTTTCAGTTGTTAGATTTGATACAAGTAGATTTAAAATTTCATAACTTTAGTTCGAAATATTTGTGTTTGGTTGCTTAAAGACGTCGGAGAAGCATAGCATGTCCGCCGGAGAAGAAGAAGAAGACGCCGGAGAAGAAGAAAACATATGTGAAATGACTAAAATACCCTCATTATTTTAGGGTTTTGAATTTTCCGGCGAATTTGGCCTGTAATTTCGCCGGAGTGACCAAAATTGATACAAATTAAAAAGTCATGGTATGCAATTAACACGTTTGAAAGTCATGGATGAAAATTAATAGGACCCTTATAGTCAATGGACCAAAATGGCAATTTGCTCTAATTTGTAATTTCTAACTTCACTACTTTTAACATTTTTTTCATGCCAAAACTAATAGTTTATAATTTACTATTCTTTTTTTACAGCAATGCTTCATTTTTCTTAATACTAATATTACACCAACACTTCATTTTAATGTATATAATATTAGTCCGTGCACGGGGCAATAGCTAGTTATCTTCAACAATACCTACGGTCTACTCATGTAAAATACAATAAATTTTCTCTGTATCCCAAAAAACAAAAAGGAAGGCAGAGAATGTGGCATATATCCATAATAATCAAAGCAATCAATGATTCAATATAATTTATATATTATGCCAAAAGGCATTTCACTTGTTACGTAAGATGAATACATGGATGGTTGTATACTTAAACTGAGAGAGACATAACAAACAAGGGAAACTAAGTCCTAAACTTTTCTCTGTGCCTCATTCTCTAATTACATTGTCCTATGTATACCTTACGGCTCCATAGGAGTTGCAGTATTCTTCTCTTCCTTTCCTCAAAACTTTGAATTCCATCTTTTTTTTTCTTTTTCTTTTTTTAATCTCCTGTGAATTCAGATCCTTAAAATGAATGTATAAATTACCATCTGCAATCATGATCACCCTGAGAGTTTTAGCTTGCTTGTCTTCTGATGAAAGGCTTCTGGCAAACTAGGAGTTTCTCATCGCTAGTGCTCTCGATCTCTGCAACCCGAGCATCCCATTTCAACCGTGCTGCGTGGGCTCTTGCTAATTCGACAAGAGGAACTGTGTCGCGTAGGATAAACCAACCCTGCACCATACACGCACCACCGGAAAGGTAAATGAAACAGAGAACAGAAAGCTTGGCAACAGCTTATCTCGACATTTCAAACATTTAAAGATGGGATTCCGGTAATAGAATTTAGGCCATATCATTGACATAATAAGCAGCGAATCTCTAGTAAGTTCCTAAGGGTACGAGAAAACCACACTGGTGGAATATTGGAAAACCTATTGTCCATGTGCTTACTCAAGTTACGAGTATTGTCCGATAGCTGAACAAGCAGGAAAGCATAAATAAGCACACAATATTTTGGCTTCACCAAATTTCGTCGTAATAGTTTTTAGATGTGTGGTAAGAGTTTCAATTTCATAGCCCTGAACAAAATCTGGAGCCTACTTTGAGATTATTACAAACTCTACTTTTCATTCATTTTCTAGCAGAAAAATAAGGGCTTTTCCTGATTCTTCTTTCTTTTCCATGCTCTTTTTGGGTTTTATCCAATTTTGGATCGATTGCAAATGAAGAGGGACTAAATTTGGTCAAATTAAAGCTCAAGGGCTAAAAGTGAAAATATAGGGACCAAATCAAATTATACCATGGGTCCATCTTGCATTGTGAACCCTTGGTCCAAAATGACATTCAGATTATGTGTCTGCAGTTAACATATTTGTAGGCACATAATATGCAATTAACACATTATGTGTCTATAGGCACATAATTTATTAATTGAAAGCACATAATATGTTATGTTATATGTTAACTG
>CM008336.1:33655779-33671034 GCA_002525835.2 Ipomoea batatas | reverse complement strand
ATGCAACACAGTAATATCAAAACTCAGAATGAATCAAACCAATTTTTTAATATGTATTTAAGAAACAAAAAGAAAAAGCTTATGGTCTTATTGGTTTGATTATAATTTACATAGGATGCTGAGAGTTAGGGCTAATAGCAAATAGTGAAATTAGTGCCAAACTTTTGTGGTACGCTTACCTGTAAATTTGGCATCTTTACACAATATTTTCCAAAGTAAATATTCTAAAATCAAACATCTTTGTATCTAATAGGATGCGATCTGTCTACCCAAATAAAACAATATCAAAATTGAAAATCTTGATTGGTCATAAATCTCTTAAAGATTATTAGTCAAATATTTTAAATGCTTGTAGCACAATTTGAAATTATTAAATGTTATTTTTATTCAATTTTGACTAGGTGGGGGTATTTGAGAGATTTGATAGTGAAATTTAACTCAAAAATATTTATTCTGTCGAAAAAAAGGTATGTATTTAAGGAAAGGCTTCCTTGTTGAGACAATTACTAGAAGTTGTTGGCCTGCAGAAAGCTAAGTTGGTAGGGTGATTTGCCTATATTTTGGGAAGGTAACAAGTGTGCGAATTATTTAGCTAATTTGAGTATTTGACTAAGATGTAGTAAGTTCGGGACAAAATGGTATGAGATCATCCTTTGAAAAACATTAAGGGATTGATGTTTTTGATAGTTTGGGTGTTAAGGACTCATAAGATGAGGTGTTGATGAATGTATTATATATTACTTTCCTAGTTTTGATTTATGGCTAATTGCTTATGCCACACAAGATTGAAATCATGTTCATTTCAGGGATGCAATAAGTTTAATTAGTTAAATGATGAATTTCTCAACAATGTTAATATTAATGTGACCAATCAATTTAAAATTCAAAACATATACTATTTATTAAGTATATGTATCGTTGTAGACATATTACAGAGAAAAAGAGAGAGGGGTAGGGGTAGGCAATAGGGTCAACTGCCCCCCTTCCTCCTCTATGCGCCCTTGTATATATATACAAATTATAGCATACGATTATAATGTAGATGCAAAATATTGAATGTTGACCAACAATGTTGGGGACTGCTCCTCACCCCATCCCATATATAGTCCTGGTAAAAAAAATAAAATAAAATAAATAAATAAATAAAAGAGAGAGAGTGAGTGAGAGAGAGTATAAGTAAAACATAAAGATATAAGTAAATGAAAAATGTGCTAGACGGGTTGGCAAAGTACACGACTAATGGAAGGTCGATGTTCGAAATTGCACTGCCTAATTTTGTGTGTTTGCCAGTTGCTACATTTATAATGTGTTTTTTATTCAAACCATTTTATCAAAATAATTGTGTTGGTCCCGATAGGGTGGGAAAAGTCTAGAGGGGGGGGGATTGAATAGACTTTTCAACAATTTTAAAACTTTATAACACTTTGGTAATTTCAACTCTAGGTAACAAGATTAAATAATCTAAGCAACTTAGAATGCACCGCGAAAAATAGATACAGTAAAGTGTTATAAATTAAATCACGAAAGTATGAAGAGATAATTTGCATGTAATATGTAGGAATCACTTGAAATAGCTTAAATAACAAGTATATGAATTTTGGTGCACATGCATATGTGGGAACAAGTAAACCCAGATAAATAATTCAACTAGTATGAAATGGATTTCTAGATAATTAGCAAGATAACATAGGATAAGTCAGATGTAAGATATATATATCTTGCATGCACATGTGATTTTATACAAACCCAGATGATAAAATGATAAGGTAAATAAATATATAATAAGATGAAAAGTAAATGGATTAGCTCATATAAGAATGCAAGAATTAAAGTGCTGCAAGTAAAGTAAAGTAGAGAGAGAGAGAGAGATTTATAGTGGTTCAGAGGTGGTGTAATCCTCCTAATACACTCTTCTTCTTTCACTCCAAAGAGAAAATCCACTATCATGTTCACCCAGATACAAATAGTGATTCTCCAAGTGCTACCCAAGAACTTCTCAAACTCCGAGTGTCTCGCACAAAGCTATACTCAACCACCGAGTATCTTAGACAAAGCTATACTCCTATGCCGAGTATCTTAGACAAAGCTATACTCCTATACCGAGTATCTCAGACAAAGCTATACTCCTATACCGATGATAGGCTACGGACACCTTGGTGTGTCGGATTCCAAATTGCTCACGGAACTCGGCAAAGGGCCAACAATCAAACTGCCGACCGTTGTCACTTATAAGATGTTCGGGTATGCCAAACTGATGGATCATGTTCTTCTAAAGAAATTTCCTACACTGATACTCGGTTATGGTGACTAGTGGCTTGACCTCCACCCACTTGGTGAAATAATCAACAACAATTATACAGAACTTGTGTCGCCTCGATGCGACTAGTAGTGGACCCAACAAATATATACACTACCTTGCAAAGGGAATGGCGGTGGTAACCGACGTATAGAAGGAAGCCGGTCTTGTTTCTTTTAGAGCGAAGGCCTGACAAACGGGGCAATTTGCCACCTCCTGGATGCGATCTCTATCCATAGTCAGCTAATAATATCCTTGCAATACCAACTTTCATGCCAAAGTATTAGCCCCTTGATGTGCCGAGCAAATTCCTGAGTGCGCTTCTTCCATTACCTTCTTGGCATCAACTGGGAATAGACATAATAGAAGGGGTCCCCTAAAAGACATTTTGTACTGCCTTCCGTCCTGTATGATGTAGAACGGTGCCATTCTCATGATTCTAGCTGCTTCTACCGGGTCATCATGCAGCTCGACTTTTTCCTTGTACATGATAAGGTTGCCCAACAACTAGGCCTTAGGAGTAATTTCTTCTCCCTCATCACTTTCTCCTTGGTTTCAATCTTTCTGACTTATCACATTCACTTTCTCCGAAGCCTCGTCCCGAGCTATAGTTGGTCATTCCACTATTTCTTTCCGACGAATGCTCACCAAGTAATCTGGTATTCCGCCCAACTTTATCTTAGACAGAACATTTGCCTCCGAGTTTTCAGCCCTAAGAACATGATCAATCTCTTAAGCTTGGAACTCCTTTAGGAGTCTTTCAGTCGTTTCCTTGCACCGCCTCATTCTATCTCCTCCTCATAGGATCCTTTCACCTGCCCGACCACCAGATGTGAGTCGGTTCGAATGCGAAGTTTCTCGGCTCCTAAGGCTTTAGCCACTCGTAATCTGCCAAGGACGGCCTTGTACTCAGCTTCATCTTTGGAAGTTTTGAACTGGTACTCCAAAGCATAGTACAATTGGAAGCCTTCTGGGGTAGTTAACATTACTCCCCCGCCCCCCCATGGTGCTTTTCACTAGAAGCACCATCCACATGCATTTCCACCACCCCTCAACTCAGGAATGGTTTCTGAGCTGTCTTTTGACTCTTGGGCCGTGCATTCGACTATAAAGTCAGCCAGTACCTGAGCTTTGATGGCCGGGCGTGGCTGGTACTCGATTCCATATTGAGTAAGCTCTACGGCCCACTTGACTAACCGACCGAAAGAGGTCAGGTTTCTGAGTACTCCTGCCAACAGTTGATATGTCAACACTCGGATAGGGTGAGCTTGAAAATAAGGGACCAGCTTCCTGGTCATGATTACTAATGCATAGACCACTTTTTCAAGTGGCGAGTAACGAACTTCCGCAACCTTCAAAGCCCTACTCACATAGTATATTGGATGCTGAACTTTGTCTTCCCCTCGGACAAGCACCGAGCTAACAGCCTGTTGAGAGGCGGCCAAATAAAGAAACAATATCTCGCCCTCCACCGGTTTGGACAATAGTGTAGGGGAAAGTAGATATGTCTTGAGACCCTCGAAGGCAGTCTAACACTCGTCCGACCAAACAAATTCTTCCCTAGCTTTCAAAGCATCAAAGAAAGGTAAGGAACGGTTGGTTGATTTAGATAGGAATCGGCTCAGCGCAGCCAACTGACCTGTAAGGCGCTACAACTCTTTAACAGTCTTTGGCGGTTGCATATCAATGACGACCCTAACCATTTTAGGGTTTGGCTTAATTCCTCGCCGAGTTACCACGTAACCCAGGAACTTTCCTCCTTGCATTATGAAGGCGCATTTTTTGGTGTTTAGTCTCATAGTATACACCTTCATGGCTCAGAATCTAGTAGCAAGGTCGTCTGCATGACTTTCTTCTTTAAGGCTTTTCACTAGCATATCATCCACATAAGCAGCCATGGACTTGCCCAACAAATTTTTGAATAATTGAGAGACTATTATGGTATAGGTCGCACCAGAATTCTTTAAGCCGAAGGGCATGACTCGGTAGCAGTATACTCCATCCGGAGTCACAAAGGTAGTCTTCGCTTCGTGAGCCATATGCATGAAAAATTGATGATAACCCATAAAGGCATCTGTGAAACTCAATAAAGCACACCAGGCTGTCTCATCAACCATCTGATCGATCCTTGGAAGCGGAAACAGATCCTTAGGGCAAGCTTTGTTTAGGTCGGTGTAATTGACACACATCCTCCACGTAGGCGGTGATGGATTTAATTAACCCGGGATAGTCCAAATCATTAAATCCAATAAATAAAAGAATAATATTGATAAGATGATTGCAGAGAATCAATAATAATAACACAAAGGATTTAACGTGGAAACCAAAGCGGTAAAAACCATGGGCCTTTTTGGGCTAAGCCAAGCCGAAATTCACTATATATGTTTGGGTGGAGTACATGTACAAGGGCAGCCATGGCCATGGAATAGAAGAATGAAAAGGTAGGTAAGAGAAGGATTATTTAGAAGAGAATGAGTCTGGCCCTTTGCTGGATCTTCCTGAGCCTTTAAATAATGTTTTTCCTTTGCAGTTGCAACTTCCTGTAGCATTTCCTACTTTCTTGCTGGACTTCTTCTTGCTTTGACTAATACCATTACTATTATAAATAATAATATTAATAATAATAATGGTAAGACATATTATTCCATCAAGCGGCTTTGGGACCAATACTACATTGGCCAACCATTTAGGATACTTAACCTTTCGGATGTGCCTAGCTGCCAGCAATGCGTCAATTTCCTTCTTCACAAACTCCCAGCGATCAGTCGAGATATGTCTTTTCTTCTAGACGATACGTCGGTAGGTTTGATATACCGCTAATCGATGAGTGATTATTGATCGGTCTACCCCTGACATGTCTTCAGGTCCCCATGCAAAGATTTTCCTATATTTCCTCAACACCTATATAACCAATTCTTTAACGACCTCTGAGAAGCCCATCCCGATCCTTGCCCGTCTTTTAGGGTGGGTCAGATCAATCTCCACCTCCTCCAACTCAACCATCGACTCGGGTCGTTCCAAAGTACGTTCCCCCATGTCCTCCTTCTTGGTGATGGTATGAACCCGTAGATCCGACCTTCCTATCTTACGACAAGATTGCAGATAACAATCACAAGATTCTTTCTGATCCTTCCTTCCTATAAAGGCTCCCAAATCTTCTAGTCCATGTCTCTCCAAGATTGCGTTATGAGAACATTCAAATCGGACGACCACAAACTCCATCTCCACAGTTTTGACATTTTGGTAAGTACCTAGCTCGACCAACAACTTTATAGAGCCCTCTGCCTCGATTGAGTCGCTGGTGAACCTTGCTAGGGGAGTCATGACTAGCCTAAGAACATCTCTATCCAGACTCAATTTATTGAAAGTATTTAGATATAGTACATTGACACTGCTACCCGTATCCACCAACACCTGTCTTACAATAGTGTCGACTCTATCCATAGCTATAACTAGGGCATCCTTGTGAGGACCGACCCCAAAGGGTAGGTCTTCATCATAAAAATAATGGGTTCCTGGAATACCTTTTTTGTGCTAGCTTCTTGCCCATAAATAGCTCCGACGTATACCTGTCGAGCCCAAGCTTTCCTTGATCCGGTCGAGTCACCTCCTTCAGGTCCTCCGACGATCATATTAATGGGTTTTTATACTTCCAATTTGTTTCTTCATCCCCCGAAGATGGTTGCTTTCATTTTTCACGGTTACCCTCCTCAAATTGGCTTGGGTTTCTACGCTTCCATGGCAGACCTTGACGCCATTTATTAGGAGGAGTCAGTGTACTTCTTTGGATGATAGCCTCCATTTCTTTCATCAAGAAAGCGCACTCTTCAGTTGGATGAGTGGTTGAGTGATGCAGTTGACAATACTTGTCGGTTCCCGAACCTTGGCCCACAGTCTTGGTCTTATCACCCGGTTACACCTTAGGTGGCGAAGGTAGAGCTTAAACTTCTTGAACCACGACATGCTGCTAGAGAAATGGTGGGACCCCAATATTTTGGGGTTCCGACCCGTCTCTTGGCGACCTAACCAACTCTTATCGAACTTTCCTGCCACTGTTCCTCTACACGAGGCTTTTGGATCTAGACGACACTCCTTCTTGAATCCTCTTTTGCTTCATCGCGTCTTCTGCGTCAACATGTCGATTGGCACTTTGAATGGCATGAGCATACGAGGTCGACCACTCTGTATGGAGGTTGGTATATAGCTTTCCAACCTTAGGTTTTCCATGAACAAGATTAGCATCTTGTTGGCTTGTTAGGGTCTTGCTTAATTCTGGACAGATACATGAAGTTCTTCTTAGGTCGCAGATTGGCAGCATAATTAGTTAAGAAAAGCTCGGCCAACTGCTCGAAATTGCTCACTGAATGTTCGGGCGACTTCATGTACCATCTCTGTGCTGCACCAATCAAAGTTGTTAGGAAGGCCTTGCACATCAAAAGGACCTTCAGCTCTATGGATCTGCATCCGAGCCTGAAAATTGAGTAGATGCTCCTTGGGATCGCCTGTCCCATCATATGTCAAATTTTCAGGTAGCTTGAACTTCGTCGAGGTTCTATAAGCCATGATCTCCTGAGAGAACGGACAGGCCCTTAGGAAAGATCGAGCATTGCCCGTCCGTCCGCTCACTTGATCCTATAGGTCTTGAACCTGTCGAGCTAATGCGACGATCTCAACCAGCCTTCGCTCTCGAGTCTCGACCCATCGGGGATTCTCCACTACTCTCATGAATTGAGTGTTCCTCGACTTGCCTTTGAACATCTTTGTACCTTCGCTCCCGCCTATTTCTAGGCTCATTAGGAGCGACCTCCCTTGGCATTTCATGCGCATTCAGGTTCCCGTTACTTGGCACATCTTGATTTCCCAATCTATCCAAGACAGATTGACGCGGGCCTCTCGACCCAGCTCGAACTGGAGATCGGCGCGAACGGCCGACCTTTCTGGCTCCACCGGCGGAAAAGACCGAGATTGTTGCCGTTGATCCCTCTAAGGCGCACCCCTTTCACGAAGGAATAACTCTCGCTCGTATAAGTCTGCCATTCGCGTGAGTGCTTCAAGAATTCCAGGTCTCTCTGGCGCGGGTGGTGGAGGTAGAGACACCTCTTCAACTCGGACCCCCTCAGCAACATGGTCCTCCACCTATACTTGCTCACTTTGAGCCCTAGAATTCAGGCGACTAAGCTGCTCGCGCAAATCTCCAACACAAGGTCGAGATAGCTGCTCTCGCAGGTTCCTTCCCTAAGAAATAGTTTGCCACACGGTGCCATTCACTTATACTTGGGGTTGCATTCTACCTTGACCTTGACGACTGCTGGTGGTTACCATGGTTACGGCGCCAATGTTGGTTTTATCAACCACGGATGATCGAACGACATGCCAACACCATCGGAATATCGACTAAACACTTGTTCAGAAATTAGAGTGATTTCTCAGCCCTCTTTGTATTATGAATTGCCTATTGAGTGCGGAAAATTGCATATTTTTTTGAAAGAAAGACATTAGATTAAATCATGATAAAGAGCAGTACAAATGAAAGATGGAGGGGTAGCAAACCACTCCATACGTTCAGACTTAGAAACGGACTCCCTAGCTAACAGATGAGTCGTCCGGTTCGCAGAACGTTTAACAAAAGAAATGCAGCTGTGAGCAAAAGTACTCAGTGCATCTTTTACATCCAATAATAATAAATCAAAAGAAGAAACACATGCAAGAGAATTAAGGCCCTGAACAACTAACAGAGAATCTGTCTCTACATGCAAATGATCCAGATGTTGAGATTTTGACCAACTGAGGGCTTCCCTTGTTGCTAGAGCTTCTGCTTCCTTGGGAGAGAAGGATCCGATCCATGGGGAACAAGCTGCTGCTACAAAGTTACCATGATCATCACGAACCACCCAGTCGAGACCCATTTTTCCGGTACCCTCATCCAAAGCAGCATCTACGTTCAGTTTCAACCAACCTTGTTGAGGAGTATTTCACTTCAAAATGCCCTGGCTCATGTGTTGATTATGGACTGTTTCCAGGCTAGTGCAATCTTTCCAATCCTTCAAGAAAGCCTTTGAGCTCCTCACAATAGACGCGGCAGACGTGGCTAAGTTTCTCCAAACTTTGTCATTCCTCCCTCTCCAGATGAACCAACAGATTATGACAAATAGACTAATATCTGAGGGCTGCATGGTATAAAATATTTGAGAAAACCAGTCTATGCAATTCCGAAAGAGGCTCTTGTCTAGCATCTGATTAAAGGTGGTCCAGCATTGAGAAGCAATTTTACAATGAGCAAAGAGGTGAAAATCATATTCTTCAGCTTCATGACATAGTGGGCAGAGGGTTGAGCACTCTACATTCTTCCGGCGAAGTTTATCAGATGTTGGGAGACAGCTTGTGCACACTTGCCAAATAAAAAACTTCGCTCTTGGAGGTAAATGCAGCTTCCAAACCTTAGACCACTCCTGTGTTGTAACACTAGTGAGGTCTCCCATGATATAATTGTAACAGCTTTTAACAGAAAAAGTTCCTTTAACATCTTTGTCCCAAATCACCATATCTTCTCTGTTTCCTTGTGGAATGGGAATACTAAGTATCAATTTTGCATCTCTTTGATTAAAAATTTCCTTTATCATCTCCTCATCCCAACCAGATTCCTGAGTGTTTAGGAGAGAATCCACAGTGGCATTCAAAAGGTAAGGATAAGGTGGGGTTGTGATCCTGGAATTAACATTGTCCGGCAACCATTTATCATGCCAAATTCTGACTGAGCGGCCATTTCCAATTCTCCACCGGCTGTTGCGATTAATAATATCCTTTGTTTCCAGTAGACTAGACCACACAAATGATGGATTACCACCCTTCATAGCTTCAACAAAGTGAGTATCAGGATAGTACTTTGCTTTCATTACTCTAGCAGCAAGAGATAAAGGATGGTTGATGAGTCTCCAAGCTTGCTTAGAGAGCATAGCAAGATTAAATTGATGCAGCCTGCGAAAACCCGACCCTCCCCATTTTTTTGGAATGCATAGTTTATCCCATGCCTTCCACCTTATTCCCCTACTATCTCATCCCCATTTCCCCCACCAAAACCCATTCATAACTCTCTCTATTTCGCACACCAAACCCTTGGGTAACAAAAAGATATTCATAGCAAATGAGGGAATGGCCTGGATAACACTCTTCAAAAGAACTTCTCTCCCCGCCCGAGACAAAAACTTATGGTTCCAAGAGTTAATTCTTGACACAATTTTTCCTTTAGTGAACCCCAGAATATCCCGTTTATTCCTACCGACTATAGACGGGAGGCCCAAATAATTTCCAGCATTTCCCACCCTTCTAACCCCTAAGATAGTACTGACCTCCTCCCTCAACCCTTCATCCACATTTAAGCTGAGATTTAAAGAAGATTTATCAAGATTTACCAGTTGCCCTGTGGCTGCAGAGTAGGTGTCCAGAATATGCTTGCAGGTGTGGCTTTCACTACGGCTTGCTTTGAAGAAAATGTAACTGTCATCTGCAAAAAGAAGGTGCGAGATTCTAGGGGCATTTCGAGCAATTTTTACACCATGGAAAGCACCCTGGGATTCTTGATTCCTGATTAAAGCACTTAGGCCCTCCTCGACCAAGATGAAAAGGTAAGGAGATAGGGGATCTCCTTGTCGGAGGCCCCGCTGAGGTAGAATCGGCCCGAGTTCCTCTCCTTCTGCTTTAATCACATATTCCACAGTACAGACACACTCCATTATGAGATGGACCCATTTGTCACAGAAGCCGAATTGGATCATCATAGCCCTCAACATGCCCCATTCGATGCGGTTGTATGCCTTGCTCATGTCTAGCTTGAGAGCAGCATAACCATCACTTCCTTGTCTTTTATTTTTCAGGTAATGCTGGGCTTCGAAAGCAATCATGATGTTATCTGTGATCAAGCGCCTCGGTATGAAAGCACTCTGATTTTCTGAGATGAGACCTTCCAGGTGAGGCTTCAATCTGTTGGCTAACACCTTTGCAATCGTTTTATACACTACATTACACAATGAAATTGGCCTCAGATCTCCCATAACCTCTGGCTTCGACTTTTTGGGTATGAGGACTAGTTGTGTACGGTTAAGCCCTTTAGGAAGATGCCCATTGAGAATGAATTCATTGCAGAGCCTAACAATGTCTGTACCCACCACGTCCCAATAAGCCTGAAAAAACCCCGAGTTGAAACCATCCGGACCTGGTGATTTATCCGGATGCATCCCAAAAATTGCCTGTTTAACTTCTTCGGGGCTCGCATTTTTGAGAAAGGAGGCATTATGTTTATCTGAAATTCTGGTGGTTAGGCATGATAAAACTGGTTCCATATTTCCTTGAGATGAGCTGAAAATATCTTTGAAATAATTCACCATGAGCCTGTCGAGATCTTTGCCCTTCTCGCACCACACTCCATTATCATCCTTTAACTTTGAGATATGGTTGTTACACTTCCTCCGTTGACAGGTTTTGTGAAAGAAACTAGAATTAATATCACCTCCTTTAAACCAATGTGCTTTAGCCCTTTGTTTCCAAAACGTGTGTTGTTGATTCAGCAAGTGCAGATAATTCCTTTGAGCCTCTGCATAAGCATTCACACCATGGGAATCATCTCTGCTCCGTAGAGAGTCCATCTGAGAAGCCCAGTAATTAATTTTTGGCTGGAAATTTCTATTCAACTTCCGTCCCCAATACCAGATGGCCTTACTACAAGAATCTAACCGGCTCTGTAAATTGCAACCCCTGGACTGCTCCCAGTAGTGTGTGACAATCTCTCTGCAATGCTTTTCTTTCAGGCGGATGAATTCCTTTCTTCTAGGCGGCACTACGAATGTCGTTGAAATCACCCATCAAGGCCCACGGAAGGGGGCTCAGTGTTGAGAGATGGCGTAAGCGATCCCAAGATTCGCGTCTACGATTTCGCTCCGGGTTGCCGTAAAAGCCTGTGAAACGCCATGGGTCGGGGTCATTCTCCATGGTAATCAAAGCATCAATGTGAAATCTTGAGAAACCCAAAATGTTAACTTCAGACTCCTCCTTCCATAACAGGGCCAGACCGCCACTACGGCCCAAACTATCAACTGTAAACATGCCATGATAGCCCACTTTATTTTTTAAAACCTGAACCTTGAAATTATTAGAGAGAGTTTCCATGAGAAAGATCACTTTTGGCCTCTTAGAGTGGATCAAGTCCACAAGAACTTGAACTGTCATTGGGTTGCCAAGCCCACGACAGTTCCAAGCTAGAAAACTTATTGTTCTAGGCGGGCCTGCCCAGCAGAGCCCGCCTCTAAAACGTTTTTTGGCCCAACGCCAACACTGGTAATCTCATCCATCACCATAAACTCCGCATCACTGTTGATACATTCAATAGGCCCATCCAAAGCTTGGGCCCCTCTCTTTCTATTCTGGTCTCCCACCAGTAAGTCCATGACAGAGGAATGGGTTGGGATGTTTGAATTCCTTTTGTCGATGCACTCATAAATGTTGGCATGCTGCAATGCGTCTGACACTTGCGTGTAACTCCCTTCAACCTGTTGGTTATTGCCCAATGGAAAAATCACAGTGCTTTGGACCTCGATTTCTCTGTCAACCTCGTACCTAGGAATACTCCCTTCCCGTTTTGAAGATATACCTTCTCCGGCATCTTTCTCCGACGTCGGCCTTATGTGAGATGGAAGATGAGACCGCATCCACTTATCGGCCTGGGTGATGGTACTTCGGCTTGTTGCTCGCAGCTCCGGACCATATGGCTTTGCAAACTCTTCACTATCGATCACAAGCTGGTGTGGGCAGAACTTCTCTGCATGACCAAGTCTGCCATAGATGAAGCAATACGTTGGTAACCTTTCATACTTGCATTCCAACCATATGCTCTCCCCACTTGGATGCTTAACTTTCAGACCTTTTCTCAAAGGTTTGTTGACCTCTATGCTGACCCTAATCCGAATGTAGGCGTTCCAGGTGCCATCGTAGTTTGAGATATCAGCTTTGACAAAGTCCCCAAGGTTCGCCCCTATTAGCTCCGCCGTTTTTAGGTTTGCAAGGGCACGGGGTAACTTGTGAATCTGAACCCAGAACTTAGCCTTGTCCAGTTTGACATCGTATGGCGATGTATTATCTCCAAGTTTTTGAAGTATAAGCAAGCTTTGATCAAACGACCATGGCCCGTCATCCAACACTCTTTTCATGTCTTTAACATTGAAAAAGTAGAAAACAAACAAGTTTGGAGATATTTCTTTTGCTAGCATGCCGTTGAGCGGTCTCCAAACAGAGGCTAAAATTTCCTTCGTATATTTGAACTTCACTAGTTTGTCTGTAAGAACTGTACCTACAAGGGTAAAGACTTCCTCATCGGGGACAGGGTTGAGGATTTCTTCATCGAGCTGGATCTCGATATCATCCACGTCATGGATATTCAGGGATGCGTAGCGGTCTTCCAACGATTCCTTCCCTTTGCTAGAGGATACCATTTGAGTGAAGGCAGAAAGGAAGTACAATAGTGAAAGAAAAACACCAAACAAAACAAAAGGAAGGGAGCTAAGAAGAAACACAGCTTTTGGACTCAGGAAAACATGTACTGAAACTGCTTGTGACTTGTGAGTGAGGTAGAATAATAACTATCTGGAAGAAATCCATGCATTAATACATAAATGTCAAACAACAACCACTCCAAACGAAGGAGTAAATGCTATTGCAATAAATGCGAAAGAAACCAAGAAAAACTCGTCAAGAAGACAAGAGGAAGAGCCTTGTCAAGAAGACAAGAGGAAAAAACTTTTTTGCTTAGGTTGTTACTTCGCGGAAAATTGCATATGAGTATAAAGAATCGCATGTTCCTCTCTCAAGGCCTTATACCTCTATTTATACAAGTTAGGAGGGATTTCTCCCTTTGGTAACCCTAAACTGCTATATTCAAGTTAGGAATTCTTTCCTTATTACATTTGGACACTTTTCTAATCTACTTTGATCTTCTTTCCATATCTTTCGCACCTCGCCACCTGACTCTTTTAGGAAACCCCCATAACCGCTTTTCTCCCACTACCTTCTTTACCTCGGCCACGGCTCCTTGGTCGGTCGGACCGACTCCACTCCTTCAGCTCCTTTAGCACGTCCCTTCTTCCATGGTAATTAGTTGTTTCAATAGCATTGTTCAATCACTCTGAGTCTAAGATCTTCAGTTGTCTTGTCACCTTAATAAACATATCCCAGGCCGACCGACTCAACATCGGCCGACCTTCGTCGTACCATCACACCTTCCTCCGAGTCCTCCAAGATCGCCCTCCTCTTTCCACATCATTCCCGTTCTCATCGGTCGTCCTTTTCATTTATGCCGAGCTTTAAGTACCGTGCCTCAGCCTAACCCCCATAAAAAATAATTATGTTTCATATTTTTAAATAAAATTTCTATATATTTTATTTTTGTCCATATCCAATAATATTTATGGCTATGCATCCTAAGTGTTCTTTTTTCAAACTATCTCTTTTATTTTAATATTTTTCCCGCTCACAAAAATTTATGGGTCCGCCCCTGAATGTTGAGATAGGTTAACTTGTAGTGTGGAGTGTTTCTCATCATAGGTCAAATCCTATGGCTATTAACTATGCATGCCTTTTTTCCATTTTACTCTCTTTTACCATTCCAAAAATAAGATTTGCAATAACTATTGATTTACTTTTAATTCTAATTGTAGTTTTTTGTTTTGTTTTGTTTTTGTTTTAAATATGGATCCTAAGGACCCGAGAAGAGTTCGGTTTGAAATCTTTTCAGTGTTCTTATTTTCTTACTTAGTCATTATATGTTATGGGGCTCTCATTTTGATATACTTCTCATATCCTCCCTTTGTGAACTTCTCAATTTTTGTTCTACCTACTAATTGTTTAACAGAATCTATCTACATCTTATCTATTGAATGCTCTTAGTTGAATTTACTTGCATTATTCAATACATGCTGCTGTGGTTATATTACCTTTGGCTAATAATTCTCAAAAGGTGGAGACATGATATGCATTGAGGGGGAAAACTTTGTGTATGATTTGAAGGGGAAAACTTTGTTGAGGGAGAGAACTTGTATATATGTAAAGGGAGAATGTTTGATTAACATATGCCAAAGGGGGAGATCGTTAGTACGTAAATTAATTTAAGTAATATAATTATATTAGTTTAATTAATTGAGTATTTTGGTTAATTTGGTATTGGCATATGTTGATTCAGCTTAAAACATTGTATTATTGAAAATAAGATATGGAAAAGATGTGGAAGCTACATTTGTGGAGTGTCTGATTATGTTGATTAAGGTTCCTAAAATTTCTCAACAAAGTGAGTGGTGGATAAAATTTCTCATCATTTTACAAAGAGGTTAGACGTGTATAATGTTGAAGATAATATGTGGTTAACTCCCTAATTTTATGGTGTCGTAACACTATAAATAGGGAAATATGTAATGAAGACAAATTGAAGTTTCCAGAAGATTAAAATAGAAATATTATTTGGAGGGTGCTGTGAAAAAACTTCAAAACAGGAAAACATTGGTGTACTATCTGGAGAAATCAGCTCCACTGAGGCTCGAACTCATGACCTTTCATTTGAGGGAGACCACTACATGCCATTTGAGCACAAGGTGCTTGGCACATATCTAAGAATACTATTCGAATGAATAAATTGATTTACGAAACAATGAAATATACCTATAATTAAGTATGCTATTTCATTTCCGGCTTATTCATTGAACCAAACTTATGATTAATTTAACATTGTAAATATATTAATATGTTGGGTCACACTTGTATGAGATCGTCTCACAGATCCTTGTCCGTGAAACGGGTTGGGTCAAATTCGATCAATATGAAAATATAGTACTTATACTCAAAAATTTAATACTAATTAGAAATAGAGTTTTTTTTTTTTTTTTTTTTTTTTTTTTTTTTTTTATTTTTTAATATTTTTTTTTTTT
>CM008336.1:33604272-33632281 GCA_002525835.2 Ipomoea batatas | reverse complement strand
TTTTCCTTCTTAAGGTGCGTATTTTTGTGCTTAAAGTGCGTGATTTTTGTACTTAAGGTGCGTAGGTTTTTGTGCTTAAGGTACTGGATTGTGTGCATAAGGTGAGTAGTTCTTGAAACTTAAGGTCTGTGGTTTTTGTGCTTAAGGTTTGTTTTGCTTAAGGTGCGTGGTTTTCCTTCTTAAGGTGCGTAGTTTGTGTGCTTAAGGTGCGTTAGTTGTTGAAACTTAAGGTGCGTTGACCTAAGACTTTAGGTGCGTGGTTTACCTTCTTAAGGTGCATTGTTTCTTTTCTTAAGGTTCTGACAGAGTAATCAGGCAAGCAACATTCGACCCGGACCACCAGCACTGACCCGAATGCAACAACGGTCACCCGTTATACAAAGACGGCACATTGAAGATGAGTGGTCAGCACATTGAAGAGGAGTTACTTCTCACCATCATTATCAACAGCTTCACTACCATTGAAGGCTCACCATCATTGAACAACCGTTACAAGTCACAAAGAGTCGTTGTGTACCTCAAGTATAAGAAGAGCCCTGTTGTAGAGGAGGGGGGACACTTTGTTTGACACACCAACATTACTGTACTCACTTACTATTGTACGCAGCTACTGTTAATCACTTATCTAATAATACACTAGTAACCATATTTACCGTTATTGGTGCTTTCATTGAGAGCCAAGATTAGATCTCAGGCAAACTTCACACATCACAAACACCCAGCTAACCTCATTGCTATCAATGGCGCGATCTGGATCCAGCAGCTCTCATGGTTCTTGTTAAGTGAACAATGGTCACGCCTCAAGTGATCTTCGTGAGTAGCTCAACAGTAATCGCGTGTGAGATCGCCGTGGGGGTGATTTTCGCAACCAGATCAATAACAATCATCGTCGAGAAGGTGATCTCCGTAGCCAACTCAACGATGGGGGTCGTGCTCCCCTCCTAGTGAATGCTGCTCCCATCCAAGCCACAGACTTCCAAGCGGCGGCGCAGGTCATTCAATAGGCAGTGGCGACGATGACCCTGCTAGTAGCAGGGATGCAAGGCTAGGCCCCATCACCGCCTCTCCCTCCTCCAGAGGTGGAGGTGCAATGTCAAGCTCAACTACCCCAGGCATCCGCACTTAAGGAGGAAATAGAGTAATAGAGAACCCAGTGTATGAATCTTGGTGCAACTCGTCGGCCGATCGTTTCTATGCCCGCCATGGGACGATGGGGTGAAAGGGCTACTATCCAGCCAAGGTTGTGGGCACAATCGAAGACCAAAAGAACCAAGGGTCCACACCAAGGTGAGCAGTCTCACTGGATGGAAGGGATGGTTGAATCTGGGGGGCCAACTCCGTGTCGATCCACGTCACTCAAGCAAACCCCAAACATGTAGAAGGAAGTGGTGGAAAAACTTCAAAAACAGATAGAAGAGCTAGAGGGAAGGGTAGAAGCAAGAGAACATTTACCAGAACCTGAGGTGAGGATGACCGCTCCATTTTCTCCTAGTATAATGGATGCGCCCCTCCCAAGAGATTTTAGGTTGCCCACTATCAAGGCCTACACCAAGACTTCTGACCCGCGTGTCCACATGACAAGGTACAAGGAAGCCATGGTAATGACCGGGGCAGGCGACGCCATAATGTGTAGAGCGTTTTTTACCACTTTGGATGGAACCACCCAAGATTGGTTTAACACGATTCCGGATGGTTCGATCCAGAATTTTGCGGAGTTGTCCAAACATTTCTTGACTTATTTTTGTGGGCATATACAACATAAGAAACCATTTTCACATCTCTACGGAGTAAAACAGGACATGGGCAAAAGCTTAAGAAATTTCTAAAGCAAATGGAATACGGAAGTCAACAATGTGTGCGACTTCGATTCTAAGGCGACAATCCTCATGTTCATCCAGGCATTGAGGTCAGGAAATTTTCATAGACAGCTGAACACTCACCATCCACGCTCCTATGAGGAGCTAATAAGGATAGTAAACCGCTATGCCGAGGCCGAGGAGGCTGATAGAAAGAAGAAAGATGAGGAAAAGGGCAGGAGGAGTGGGCGACCTGACAAAGTTGGTCCGACCAACCGCGCACCACGCCCAAACCAGTTATCCACAACAAAGGGGAAAGTTCAAGAGAGGCCTTGTCTCGCCCCACCGCGATACTTAACACCTCTTACTCACCCGGTTAGCGTGATTCTAAGTCACGTTGAGGAAATGGGAATGGTGCATTTTCCCTCAAAGTGTATGACAGTTTCTACGTGCGAGGACCAAACCAAGTACTATCAGTTCCACCGACAAGTTAGACATGATATTGACGAGTGTCATACTTTAAAAGCACAAGTAGAGGAACTGTGCAAAGCGAATACTTTACTGAATTCGTTAAGTATTCGGGGCAGTACCATCATCAACAACGCCTACCCGACAATGTGTGGCGAAACGAAGAAGATCCTGAGCCTTCAGCTTCCAACACCAAGAAGAGAAGGTGCGACCAGGACGAGGAAGGAAGAGACAGTGAGCTAGAGGACAAGCCCGTGCAACGCAAAAAACAAGTCATTCGCTGATGGTCCATCCTTATATTCCCTTAGGGCCAGCACGAGATCCGATCTCGCTAGCTACCTGATGAGAGAGTATTTTTTTGAGTCAAGCCGAAGGCTTGGTTTCAAAAAACACCACACTCTAGTCCCTTAGGGCCGGCACGAGATCCAATCTCGGTAGCTACCTGACGAGAGAGCGGACCTTCGACCGGGCCTACGACCAGTCGAGGTGAGTTCGCACACAAAAACGCCAAAAAAAATTGAATTGGGTCGAGGCGTAGCCAAGGCCGACCTCGGCCAGTCTTGGCTGAGGTATGGCCTCGGCTACTCTTTACCGAGGCCGACCTCGGCAACCCATGGCCGAGGCCCGACCTCGGCCACCCTTGGCCGAGGAAGCCTCGACCCTGGCGTTGGTAAAAAATAAAATAAAGAATAAAAAATAAACAAATAAATAAAACTCAAACAAAAACAATTTTTACACAAGTCATTACTCCCAAACCACCTCAACCACTCTCGTTGGCTAGGGAGTGGGGGGACTGGTGACAGAGTAATCAGGCAAGCAGCATTCGATCTGGACCACGCCAGCACTGACCCAAAGGCAACAACGCTCACCCGTTGTACAAAGATGACACATTGAAAATGAGTGGTCAGCACATTGAAGAGGAGTTACTTCTCACCATCATTATCAACAGCTCCACTACCATTGAAGGCTCACCATCATTGAACAACCGTTACAAGTCACAAAGAGTCGTTGTACCTCAAGTATAAGAAGTGCCCTGTTGTAGAGGAGGGGGGACACTTTGTTTGACACACCAACATTACTATACTCACTTACTATTGTACGCAACTACTGTTACTCACTTATCTAATAATATACTAGTAACCATATTTACCGTCACGTTCGTTGCTTTCCGTTTTAAGGTGTGTCAGTCTGAAGTGCGTAGATTAGAAGCTTAAGGTGCAATCAGTTTAGAAATTTTTTAAGTAGCATTGATCACCACACAACCACACATGAACCTTTAACCGCACCTGAACCGTTCCCTAGGAATGTGGTTTTTAAATAAACTTCGTTTTCACCACTCGACCTGTGAATATCTATGGAGTAGAGGTTCATCTTTGAAGGGAAAATTGTGAAGTATAAATTTATGTAAATAAATCTTTCTCTAATAAATATCAGTTATAATCTTTGAGTATAAGACTTAATTTTTGCAAGGAAGAATGTGAAATTTATGATTATGTTGTACAATCTGAAGCAACGTGCAATAAACATCATCTCTGTTACACTAGTACAAAAAATCCATCCGCTACAGCTGTAAATATGTTTTCGCTACACCTCTACAGGGTTTTTTAATCTCCATTTAATTTATTTCTATTTTTGTTGATTTATTTCAAATATTATTGTTATTGTGTTATATTTGATATTTTATGAAATTTATTTTGAGTTTTTTGTTAATTTATTTTGAATATTAGTCTATTGTGCTATATTTGATGTTTTAAAAAAAATATTTCTAATTTTATTTTTATTTTGCTATGCTTGAATTTTTTTGTAATAGTTTGATTGTTCATGTTATTTCTATTTCTTAACATTTTGGATTGGGAATGCTATTGAATTGTCTGCTTTTTTAGCAAAGAGTAAATCTGTAGGATTAGCAACTCATGATGCTAATTTATTGTCTGCCTGGCTAAGTACTTTTTTACTACTGCCTTCAAAATGTAAGAGAACTTTTAGATCAGACCATCTAGAGTGCTGACTAATGATATTTTTATGGGTTCTATAAGAGTAGAAGTTCTGGAGTTCTATTTATATGGTGTTTCATGACAAGGAAAAACTTTTTCTTTCACGGCTTGTGGTAATGTGCTTCTTATACATGTTTTGTATGTTGCATCACATATTTGTGCAATTCAGCATTCATAGATCTTGAATCATTCATTAATAAATTCTACATGAGGTAAGCTCCATCTTGTTGGAGAAGCCATTTCAGCTGGCATTGGAAATCATCCAGTTATATTTGTTACTCATAGGTTGGTCTGATCTTGTCTTGGTTAGTTTATTTCACTTCATTGTCACTTGATTATACAAATTTATATTAGGTTTCAATGTTAAATCTCTCAAGATTTGTATTTAATTTTTGTAATATTAGGTTTGAATATTACAGAATGTTAATTTAAGTTAATTTATACATTTTATTTGGAAGGCAAATTAGTTATATTTGATTTGATTTGTAAGACAGACTGTTAATTTGATTTGGAAAGTAGATTAGTTATATTTTATTTGATTTAATTATTAATTTGATTTGGAAGGCAGATTATGGATCATAAATCATGGGCTTCTCTCAACGACTCTTGGACTTTCAGTGACTAAGAATCATGACTTTTTGGTTAAAGCTGAAAATTGGGAGAAGGGACAGAAAATGGGGCGAATGAAGTTGAGATTGAGTCGCGTGGAGAGAGCTTTATGCCGGAGAGGTCTAGGTCTTTGATAAAGGAAGCTCTTGATAAGCCTGTGAGGTGGCCTTTTTTAATAGGTACTCAAAATTAAATCATTATATGCTTTGCTAGTTTGATTATATTTTGGTGTTAATCTTGAAATGTGCTTCTACGATTTTAGTTATATGGTTTTTGAGTAATGGGTTATTTCCTAGTTGATTAGACTTTTCTGTATTAGATTTACATACAATTGATTAAGTTAAAAACAAAGAGACAAGTACCATGGGAGTAAGTAGTGTTTACTACAGAGAGAATCAGTGTGAAGAAGTGATGTGATCTTGCTATTTCAGAAAATATTATAAATAGATTATGAATCAATCTGCTTTTTGTTCTAGTAAGTTATTGAAACTAGTGTATTTATCTGTTGATGTTGATTGTGCTAAGCGCCGTGAATAAGCTAAGGAGAATTTGTTATTGGAGGTTTTTGGCAAGTTTCTGGTTGTAATATACTTTAGCCAAAAGTACTATAGGTGGAACTAATGTTGTTGGGACTACAATGAGTTTATTTTTGTTTCTCAACGTACTAATGTTGGTAGGATATTTTATAAACCTCTCTGTAGTAATAAGCCCTAGGTTGGTGTTTTTCAGGATTTTGTTGAGAATGTGATAATGATTTAAGACTTATAAATCATATAATTTGGGCTCTTTATAAGCCATGCCTCTGGAATTTAGATGTGTCTTCAAAATTGTAAAAAAATGATCCTCTATAATATGCCACTTATTAATGTGGCTCCTGAATTATTAGGAGTGTAAATGTTGCCCATCAATTATCATAACGCTATACATATTGTCCCTCCCGTAACGAATCTGTTAGTGTGCTCCGTTATGTGAGGATAATAAAGTAATTTCATTCTTTATTATTATTATTTTTCTTTTTTTTTCCCTTTGTTTTGTATATTGTCATTCCCTTTACTGCTTGTATATCATCCCGTCTTTTTTATTTCCTTCTTATTCTGTATTTGCAAACAGAGGCGATAGAGTGTTCGAAGACCATACAAATCATGTTCTACAGACTCTTGAAACGGCAACGATAGAGAACTACTATCTGAAGATGATAGATTCCTCTCCCACTGAAGACGATAGATGACATATTCGAAGCTCCTGAAACCCTCCGTCATTCACTTCTCCCTGTTCAAAACCCTAACCCTACCTGAAAAAGACAATTAATATGGAGCAAATTGGAACAAATTCGAAGCTTGGAGTATACAATAATGACTAGTCAAAGCTATCTGGACTAACTGCTACACCGAAATAGAAGTATTAAGTTGAATTGGTTTGTTGTTGTCTGACTTGTCATAAATGGTAGAAGTTTAGTAGTTGGACTTCTTAATAGTTTGTTGTTGTCTGAATTCTCCACATGTGTGTATGTCCCAACATTGTGTGAAATATGTTTCTTTTTTATTCTACCCAGATTAGTATAGTAGTTGTTTTTTTTTTGTTTACATAGATTAAAGCTATATGTGGTCCCAAATACTGTGTGTTGTCAAAAACATGTCGGTTTAGTGAAATTGAGCTTTGTTGTTGTGGTCTCAAGTAATTTGACTTGAAATTAATGTAGTTATTCTTCCATTTATTTATTGCCATATGATGAGCCTGATATGTACACTCTGATCTGAAACTGTATTATGGTGGTGAAGTAGTGCTAAAACCTAGAGTGGTAGAATAGAGTATTTTGACAACTTCTCTGCTGAAGAAGATAGCATTTTAGAGCTAAGAAAAATGGTGAAAAGCTTAAAGTTTAGTGATAAGAAGGTTAACTTTTGGTTTAAATTCGGTTCTAAGAGTTATTCAAAAGTGAGACATATTACAACAGATGTTGAATTGTTGAGTATCATGTATGAAATTTTCAAAAATAAAGAGGTTGAAATGTTTGTAGAACATGTAATTGAGGACCAGTGGAACTATGAGGTAGAGGCAGAGGGGTACATTTCTGATGAGTTATGGGTGCAATCTGAAACTAATGCTCCTTTAGAAGATTGGGAATTTGAAGTTGGTGACGATGTGAATGCTTCTGTTGATGCTAATGTGTGTGCTAATGTCAATGCTACTGAAGTTAGGGTATCTAAAATCAGGAAAAATAAAGAAAAAGTGATAGATAATGATAAAGAAAAAAGATTTTTTTTTTGAAAACAAAGAAAAAAGATTTAATTTAGTCCATTCTGAAGATGAGTTGAGGAGTTTGTGTTCATCTGACTCAGACTTAGACCTATCAAAACCATCAAATGTTTTTCATGAAAAAGATCTTGAAAAAGAAGTATTCTAGTTTGTTGTTGGCATGATATTTAATAGTAATGATGAGTTTAAATGGGCTGTAAAATGTAACCAATCACTTTAGAAAAGAGAGATCAAATTTACTAAGATTGAACCTGCTAAAATTACTGTTGTATTTAAGGATGTGAACTGTAAATGGAAGATGTATGCTTCAAAGAGTAATTCTAACAGCCTACTGAGCATTAAAAGTTATAACCAGACCATACATGTGCTGTTTAAAATGATATTAAGAATGTGAATGCTGATTTTCTTGCTAAGTACTATCAAGATGAGTTCAAATGTGCTGATGATTCATGGAATAGAATTCAGTTTCAACAACAAGTGAAGAAGAAATTTAATTGTGTCATAAGTAAACACCAATCATGGAGGGCAAAGATATTGGCACATAAGGAAAATAATAGGGATGATCACAAACAATTTGAACTGCTTAGGACTACTGTGAAGAGTTGAGGAAAAGAAATCTAGGAACCACTGAAAAAATGAAGGTTTATGGGGATTTCACAATCAGTGGAAGGTCAAGGTTTATGAGGTTATATATTTGTTAAGCAGCATGTAGAGAGGGATTTCTAGCTGGTTGTAGGCCTTTCATTGGGTTGGATGGGTGCCATTTAAAGTGATGTCAAAAGGGAGGCCAATTACTAACTGCATTTGGTGTTGATGCCAATAACGCAATGTTTCCAATTGCATTTGCCATTGTAGAAGGGGAACTTAAAGAAACATGAACATGGTTTTTGGAATTGTTAGACCAAGATTTGAACATTTTAGAAAATCCTAATGCTCGGACCATTATCTCAGACAAGCAAAAAGGTTTGTTGCCTGCTGTGGAGGAACAACTATTAGGGGTAGAACATAGGTTTTGTGTGAGACATATGCATGCTAATTTTGTTAAAGATGGATTCTCTAGGCAATTATTAAAGCATAAATTGTGGGCAATTTGTAGAGCCACTACAGTACTTGAATACTTGGCTAAAATGGGTTTCTGCTAGGGAACCACACCATTAATGCAGGGCTTTCTTTAGCTCTTTTCCCAATTGTGATATTCTTTTAAACAACTTGTGTGAATCATGGAATAGCTCAATCTTACAGTTTAGAGATTATGGAATTATGACAATGTGTGAAAACATAAGGGTTTACCTCATGGTGAGTATGCAACAAAATAGAGACAACATGAAGAAACACCCTTTGAAGAGGCCAAAGACAAGTCCAATGATTGCACTGCCTATAGGTCAAAGGATGATGTTTATGAAGTAGAAGATTGCTATAGAAAGAAATATAAAGTGGATTTAAGCCAATATCATTGCTCTTGTAGAAGATGAGATCTCACAGGTATGCATGAATTACTCTATTTTCTACTTTTATTTGCACATTATGAATATAAAGTACAACATTGCAACCATTATATTTACACATAATGAATATACTGTCTACAGGTACCCCTTGCAGCCATAGCATTGCAGCGAAGGAAAGGTTGCTTAACAACTGTTACATTGTGGAGTCCTACCTGAGATCTTATGAACCTGCTATATCACCAGTTACTTCTTCAGAGTTATGGCACATACAAGATAGGTCTCCCACCCCCACTGCCACCAAAATATAAAGCACAACCAAGAAAGTCAAAAAGAAAAAGAAGAATGAGACTAACAGAATCAGCTACATATCAAGATGGAAACAAGGGAAAAGTTGGTGAATCAAAACGATGTACTGTGTGTGGAATGAAATGCCATAACAAAAGAAGGTGTAAGGCAAAAGATAAGCAAGTTGGATGCAAAATCATTTAAAAACTGTTTAATCCAAATTACAAACATGTTTAATCTTTTTTTTTTTTTTTGCAAATAAAACTGTGTAGGCAATTGAGAAAGAAACAGATGTAGCAGTACAAATAGAAAAGGAAACAGAACTAACCATGGGAGTAGAAGAAGCAGAGCCAGAAGTAGAACTATGCACATCCTTCATTTTCATTCAAATACAAAATAATATACTCCATCACCTATTACATAATATTAGCCTGAAATAATAATTTTGTCTCTATTTTGTAGCAATACTTCCATACAAAATAGAAATAACACTTAATTCAACTGTAAAACACCATCACTTGCAACAATATATTCCCATATCTTTTCCAAATAAAAGGAAGTACTAATCCTACACTAAACCCCCACAAAAAAAAAAACATATTTCTCCCTCTTTGGTTATTCAAAGCAAATTCCAGCCTTGTATTCTTTAGTGTTAGATGCTGCACCTCAACCTCCTTCTTTTCAATCTCAATTTCATGTTTCTGGATTTGATTCTGCTACTTATCTTATCGTTTAAGTAGGCCTCTGATCAATTGTGCTACTCGCTCAGTCACATCGAAATCTAACCACTGAAAAAAATGACAACTTCCATGTCCCTGCAATTATTCCCAACACATTTTATCTAGGGGTTATTCATAATTATCTAGAAAATGAACATTTGCAATCAGAATTACTTACATCATATCTTTGACATGCTCGATATCTCTTTCCCGAATTCGCATTGCTCCATGACATTTTGACAGGTGCAAGAAGACCACAATAACAGCGTATCTCCTCCATTGATGAACATGAAAAGTTGTGGCTCCCCCAGACATATCTTCAAATGCATCAAACAAAAAACTTTTAAAAATTCGTAGGGCTTTTCAAATCTAAAGATACCACTTGCCATCTTTGATTCCTAAAAATTTCTAAACTTTAAATAAAATTCAATTCTTCCAATAATTAATTAGGGTTATTTAACACAGTTAATTAAGAAGAAGAGAACAAAAAAAATAGAAGAATGACAAACCCGGTTGTTGGCGAGGAACAGAAAGGGGAACATGAACGACGAATCGGGATCATCTATCGTAGTCGGTCGCTGTAGGTGGCTTGTGTTCTGTTGGTTTGTTCTTCGTCTCTTCTCATACGCATATGCTACGTCGAACACGGTAAAAAAAGGGGGAAAGGGGATACGCAAGATAAAACAAGGAAAAAGAATGAAATTACTTTATTATCCTCACATAACAGAGCACACTAACGGATATGTTACGGGAGGGACAATATGTGTAGCGTTATAATAATTGAGGGGCAACATTTACATTCCTAATAATTCAGGAGCCACATTGATAAGTGGCATATTATAGATGGACATTTTTAACAATTTTCCCTTTCTTATTTCTATTGTTGAATCAATTTGATAGGCAAATTTAGTAGAATACTACATAATAATAATTTTAAATAAATTTTAAAATAGTAATTAAAAAATTGACGTAAACTTGACGAATATTTATTTCAAAACTCGCGACGGAAAATAATTTCGTCATTTTTGCGACAGAATATTCGTCTCAAAAATTGTGCTAGAATTAGCGAAGGAAATATTTCCGTTGCCAAATTGCGACGAAATTATTTCGTCGCAAACGAAAATACGACAAACCGATAGACGACGGAATGCATTCGGTCGCAAAACCTATTTTGCAATGGAGTTTTTCCTATCGCGAATTGTGATTTTTTTTGTAGTGACCCTCTGACCCAATCAACCTACAGTCATTTACCAAACAAGACCTATAATTACAACTTATATTTAAAACTTGATTAACAATAATGTTATTTAACTTTTGATCTGTGCATCGCACGGGTGGAATACTAGTTATTCTAAAGTATCAAGTACATTATTCTAACTCATAAAATACATTATCTTATCCCAAAATATTCAGTATTCTAACACATAAACAGCTTAGCAGATTACACCATTATTGACTAACATAAATTTTATTTTAAGGTTAAAACGGTGTCATCTTTGATCATGGTCCACGCAATAATTTGCCTAATGAAATGAGCGTAGGTTTCTTGTATTATAGGAGCCCAAATACATAATAAATTTAAGGGCCTACGGACACTCAATGGATGTAACCAAAATTTAATTGATGCTTGTATGAGCGCAAATTATATTGTGGACCATGGTCCACAAAGCATTGTGTACCATGGTCCAAAATGGTGTCATTTCTTTTAATGAAAATAAACGGCATCCATTTGTGCCGTCCGCGTCGTTATGTGTAAAGTAACGCTATTTGTAACATATTCAGTTTCATATTATATATACACTACAGTTTCCTTTCAACACAACTACATTTTCATTTCAATATAACTACAGTTTCATTCGACATTATACACTCAAATATGTGAAATTGTTATTTAGTTTCATTTTATATACACTCTAGTTTCATTACAACACAACTGCAGTATCATTTCGATATAGCTACAGTTTCATTAGACAATATACATTCAAATATGTGAAATTGTTATTTAGTTTTATTTTATATAAACTGCAGTTTCCTTTCAACACAACTATAGTTTCATTTCGATATAACTACACCTTCATTCAACATTATACACTCAAATATGTGAAACTGTTATTCAGTTTCATTTTATATACACTATAGTTTCTTTACAACACAACTACAGTATCATTTCGATATAACTACAGCTTCATTGGACAATAGACACTACGTCAAATATGCGAAACTGTTATTCAATTTCATTTTATATACACTATAGTTTCATTACAACACAACGACAATATTATTTCGATATAACTGCAGCTTCATTGGACAATAGACACTACCTCAAATATCTGAAACTGTTATTCAGTTTCATTTTATATACACTATAGTTTCATTACAACACAACTACAGCATCATTTCGCTATAACTACAGCTTCATTGGACAATAGACACTACCTCAAATATGCGAAATTGTTATTCAGTTTCATTTTATGGTACACTAATGTTTCATTTCAACACAACTACAGTCTTATTTTAATTTAACTACACTTTCATTTGATAATATAAAAATAAATGTGAGGAAATATTATTTGAAATAAACTGTCGCTTCATTTATAGGGCTCCGTTAAAATGTGACGGCAACCGTTTCTTTATTTAGAGAAACAGTGCCAGTTTTAAAACGTGGTCCACAGAGCTTTGTGGACCATGATCTAAGATATAACGACTGTTGTATGAGACTCATGGTCACCTTTGCTATTGATGGTTGTCGTAAATAAAATAAAATAAAATAATAATAAAATATTTTAAAAAATATAATAAATAGTACATGGTCACCTTTGCTATTGGTGGTTGTCGTAAATAAAATAAAATAATATAAAATAAAATAGTAATAAAATACTTAAAAATTATAATAAATAGTACACTTAGCATCTATGTCAGCATTATAATAATGTCACGTGTTTGTTTTTTTTTTTTTGAAAATTATCACGTGTTTGTTAAATTAGTGATTGTACATACAAGAAATTTAAAATCGACAAATGGACCGATTAAATTATTATTGAGCTCAGTTTTAGATGGATTATTGGACCAATTTAATTAATCGGACGATAATAATTAAATTTATTTAATTAGCCCAATTAGATTTGATGTTGAGGTTATTGAAATAATTAATTAATTGATCCAAACCTAATTGATATTTGAATTTAATTATAATTATAGTGATAATTTAGATATAATTTTATTATTATATTTAAATTTGATAATTATAATTTAATTTGAATTTGAATTAGATGATAGAATCTTGAACCTAGACTTGATTTTGGCAATGTTCATTTCCTTAGATAATTAGTTATTTATATATTTATTATTTAAGGAGTTTGTTTGGAGATGGTGGTTACATTTTTCACTATAAATAGAGCCCCTCATTTGACATTTAGAAACACAACTTGAAAATTAAGAGCTATAGAAGGCATTGAAGGCATTTGAAGTAGTTAAAGACTTGAAGTATTCGAGGACTTGAAGCATTTGAAGATTTTGAAGGCGTTGAAGATACTTTGAAGCTCTATAGAGTTGATTATTTTGAAGCTCTCTATAGAGTTGATTATTTTGAAGCTTGACGGTTCCTATTGAAAATCATGCCACTTGAATTCCGGAAGGCCATGCCACTTGAATCCCGGAAGGCCACGCCACTTGAATCCCGGAAGCTACGCCATTTCAATTAATCCTGGAAGCTACGTCAATTGAGTCCCGGAGGCTACGCCGCTTGAACCCGGAGGCCCTTCAGAAGAACAAACATATAACTTCTTCTTTGAAGATCAAGCCAAATCCAGAAGCCCTTCGTTCAGGACCGTTCCAATAAAAATTGGGATCCTGTGCAATATCTTAAATTGGGCCCATTTTTAAGTAATTTTTATATATAAATAATAATTGTTCAAAAAATTGTGTCAAAAATTCAAAATATAAATATTGTATAAAAGTACATCTAAATTTCATTTTAAAAGTGACATGCGTCGTGCACATTTAGATGCAAAATCATCCACCAAACTTTTGATATCAACTTCTTCCAAAATCTCATTTTCAATAGAGATTAAAGTCAATCCATTGAGTCTCTCTTGCAGCATATATACTTGATCGTAAGTAATATTCGACCAGTATCATTTAAATATTTTCCAACCTCACAATCATCATCTTCTAAAGGAAGACTAGCATCTAACAAGGGCATCATCTTTTACACATCTATTTGAGTTTATTTTTTAAGGAATTTTCAAGAGCTCTCTTTTGAGATTGAGTTAGTTGCTCAATTCTTCTTTTCTTCTTATGCTTCTCAAACCCAGGTGAATTTTTTTAATCCTAAGAAAAAATTAGAATTTATTTAGAAACTCTATGAATAAATAATTAATCAAGAAACAAATTCTTAAATATATTGTTCTAAAATCAGAATTATTAAGTCATGTAAATAAAACAATAAATAAGAATTGTGAAATATTTAATAATTTTAATTACCTGTGATGGATTTAATTACCCGGGGTATCCCGAATTAATAAACCCAATGACTTAAGGAAAGTATAAATGAATAATAGAATAAGAAAAGCTATAGGAAAAATATGTGATGTAGGTCTCGGAGACCAAATATTGTATTGATTCATAGCCGCAAAAGCTATTACAAAAGAAGTATAATGCTGTTAGAGGAATTGCTTAGACAAAGTATGATGAAGATGTCTTGTAATGCTAAGACAATGGCCTTTTATACAAGGAAATCCCAAACAAATTGGGCTAAATTCGCGGAGGGCCACAAGACTAAGTCGAGGCCCATGTAGTGGGCCCGCGAGACTAAGACAAGGCCCATCATTGTGGGCCTCAAGTTATGCACTTCCGAACCCCGGGTCTCTATTATATTGGGCCGCTTCTAATATATCCATCATGAGTCCCCCACTCTCTGAGCTGCGAGAAGTCGTCAGCGAAAGAGAGTAAACGTCCTGCCCAATCGCAGCCACTCGGGGCGCTATGCTTGGATGAATGCTTCCGGTCAACTTGAACGAAAGTACTTTGTTTGCTTACAAACCTTTTAAGCCTACACCACCAGCCTTGCGATCTAAGTCCTCTCCGTCTGAGCAACGCGGGGTTGCTTAGATTTTTGCTCGCATAATGTTGTATATATATTTTTGTTTTTTTTGTTTTGTGTTTGTATTTTTTTCTTTTGCTTTTTTCTTATTGTTTGATTTTTCGCGTTGGCGTTAGACCAAGGTACCTCAACCCTCAGCCCTTAGCACACTCGTTCGATGGTAGGCGAGATTAATCCTCGGAGGTTAAATCCCGTACCCTCACTAGGGTGTAAGTCATTCTAAGTCGAGACCATTTGGTCTTACGCCTAGAGACTCTTCCGTTCGGCGATAGCGAGGTCGGGCCCCGTATCGCCCCTAGGGTGTTTAGTCGCCCTAAGTCGAGGGCATTTGGCCTTGCGTCTAGGGACTCTTCCGTTCGGCAATAGGCAAGGTCGGACCTTGTATTGCCCCTAGGTTGTTCAGTCGTTTTAAGTTAAAGCCTTTTGGCTTATAAACTCAAAGACTCGCCCGTTCGGCGATAGGCGAGGTCGGACCTTGTATCGCCCTTAGGGTACTAGCCGCTTAAATGAGGTGGGCTAAAAAATTTTGACCGAGAGGTCGGCCTTCGAGTTTTGATTGGGAGGTCAGCTACGGATTTGATTGGAGGGTCAAGGAAATCTCGATCGGCCTCTTCCCCCGTCCCTCGAATAGTAGTAAAATGAGTTCATAACAAAATTTTGCTACTTTATTATGAAGTGGAATGCAAGGGGTCGAACCACCTTAAATGTAATAAGCCAATAATTGGCTCTTATAACAGGTAGTGAGTGGGGCGGGCCCCGTACCACCACTAGAGAATAACAAGGTCAAGGTCGGCGCGCACGACCGTGACCATGGATTGATTACTCTGCCTAGGGTTAGGTGAGGTCGAACCTCACAACGCCACTAGGGAGAGCCAAGAATAATAATAACAATAATAATTATTATTATTATGATATAATAATAATAATAGTATTATTATTATTATTATTATTATTATGATATAGAAAGTTGCCTGCTATGAATGAGATGTGTAAACAGCACATAGTATTGCACGAAAGGCCATAATCTATGTTGACCCACATCACATACCCATCTTCTAATTAACATAATTTTATTATCTAAGAAATATAGATAATGCTATATACGCACGTATTGGTGGAAGTGCATGCATGCCTGGATTCTCCCAATCGTGGCCTGTCATCATGTTCTCCATTTCCAGAAATTTTTCTTCTTCTCTCAGGGTTGACCGCCACTTGAAAAATGTATCAAACAGAGCCTATGCTTCTAGGAATATTATCTCATGTGCCTTTGCAATTTTCGATCATAATTCATATCCCAAAAGAGAAGTAACTGACACCAACCATTATGAATGTGATGAATGTGCAGAGAAGAGGATTACCAACAACAATTTTCTGTGGCATTGCGATTTTCTGCTATGGTCTTGCAGGCTATTGCACTGTCAATCTGCCATAACCGGGTGACCTGAGGAATTGTGAGCACTCTATTTCCCTCATATTAAACCTAGACCGAGACCATCCTCGCCGTTGGGATACGCGATGCTGCCACCTTAGTCACATGTCATTTTTTATATTCACCACTGGAAGGGGCAACAACTAGCTGGTATCAAAGGCATGGATGGCCAGACGAGTTTAGATGGATATACGACCATGCATTCTGCTATCCAGTGCCTTAAGTAGCTTAGGGCTTGAGAGTTTTGATGCAGTGTAAGTATAATAATTCTTGCATCCTCCTCTATGGGTGGACTCCAGGAACAAATTAAAGATCAGATAAATTAAACATACTGTCAGATTTCCATGTTATCATGACCAGGACCGCACTTGCATTTTCTGTCGCTTTGAGAAAGCTCTTCGTTAGGATTGTCAATGAAGTAGTGTGTCATGCAGATTGAGGCCCCTCATCCTCCTCTTCGTACAAAACAATATCTTCTTATGATATTCTCCAAGTGAGCGAGAGCAGACAAGTTCATCATCACAAATCATCTTATAATATGTCCTTAGTTTGTCTTGGTCGACTATTGATCGTAGCTTTGGATATGGCCCAGCGCAGATCTCACAGCAAACTCTAATGCATGCCAGCCCTTTTGAGTTTGATAAATAATGCAACAGTATTATATTAACCTGGAAACTTTAAATTTGGGCCTCCCCAAAGTTGCGTCGTAGATCCCAACTTAAATAGCACTAACTCACAGCAACTAAAGGTTTTTAGTGAAATTAAAACAAATGAAGATAAGTGGGTGGGCCTGCAGCGAGGTAGCGACAGCGCCATACCAACCAATTCAAAAATGCTTTGAGCCTTTGAGTTATGACGACGGGCGACGCAAGAACATCGCGGTGGTTTAAAAAGGATGCTCGTCAGCTTTTGACGGCTTCCCGCTGGTTCCGTCGAGTCGCTGCTGGGTGTGGCGAGACTCTTCCGGCAGGTGTTGAGGTCGATGGTCGGAGCTTTAAGGAATTTAATCGACGGCTTCTTCAACCAAATCCACAAAGTTATCGCCTGGAGGATGCCTGAGGGCCGAAGATCCGTTCCTGAGCCGCCCGGAGGATCATCGATCGCACACCTCCGCGACGATCCTTCAGCGAGCATTGGAATTTCATACCGCCATGACCAGCGCTGGTTTTATGGTTGTGCAAATGAAGATCGGTGGATGAAGCTGTGGTTGCCAAAAATGATGGTGACATCCAATCCACCACCGTAGCTTTAATCTTTCCCTCCCCCGTCACCAGTCGTGCGCTTACGGTGACCGCGGGAGTCTCCATGGCGTTCGCCGACAGATTCGGGAGGCAATTCTTCTTTCTTTAAGCCGGCGCAGAGATGAGCTACATCTGGGTGGCGGTGGCCGTGACTCTCGCCTTGAAGTCCGGGGAATGCGAAGATCATGTCCTCCCAAAAGGATCCTGATCTTCTTGATATTTACCATCCGCGTGTTCGCTCTAGCGAACGGGAGATCGCAAGGGGCATTGGGGTTTGCGATGCCGCTACAACAGAGGATCATATCCGTGACAATCTTTCAATGAAGATCGGAAAAGTGTATGCGTCGGAATTTCATGCCCCGCGACCAACATCGGTCTTATGGTCGCAGGGATGGACATCTGCAGGGGCTGAGGAATTCTAATGGCTTTCTTCCATCCTCAGCCGCGCGCATGCAAATGTGCATAGACCACCGATGTTTGAAATGGAAGGCCATACCAACATGCAAGGTGGGTGTGTTGATCTATGATTGGGTTTAAGTTCAATGCACAATGTAGCCAGAATGTGATCGGTGGAATGGGATCCTGCCACTGTTAAAGTTATGGTTTCGTAGGAAATGTTGAGGAAGGAGCATGCTAGAGCTGGTATGTCGAGCTCTCAATGAAAGCACTAATGATGGATTTAATTACCCGGGGTATCTCGAATTAATAAACCCAATGACTTAAGGAAAGTATAAATGAATAATAGAATAAGCAAAGCTATAGGAAAAATATGTGATGTAGGTCTCGGAGACCAAATATTGTATTGATTCATAACCACAAAAGCTATTACAAAAGAAGTATAATGCTGTTAGAGGAATTGCTTAGACAAAGTATGATGAAGATGTCTTGTAATGCTAAGACAATGGCCTTTTATACAAGGAAATCCCAACCAAATTGGGCTAAATTCGCGGAGGGCCACAAGACTAAGTCGAGGCCCATGTAGTGGGCCCGCGAGACTAAGTCAAGGCCCATCATTGTGGGCCTCAAGTTATGCACTTCCGAACCCCGGGTCTCTATTATATTGGGCCGCTTCTAATATATCCATCAACCTGTTAATATAATTGAAGAACTTGAGTAATCAAGAAGATTTGAAGAATTTTGAGTGCGTCTACGATCTATCGTCTATTGCGTCAATTGCGTATTTGCTTTCGTGCTACTGCTTTTGTCGTTTGCTGAGTGATGTTTGCATAAATTAAAAAGTGGCTTAAGTGATTCTTGCATAAATTAAAAAATTACCTAATACCTAAGTAGGCTAGTTGTGACAACAGATTACGAAAGAAATATATACTCACAGGCAGGGGTGAGGCAGGATTTTCAGCTCATACATCGATTAGCTGCACTGTCAATCAACTTGTCTGCCATAATCTTTAACGCCTTGACGATTGGATCCTATGGCAAATACGCAATTGGATTATTTATTAAATACTACCATGTTTGGTAAAAAATTAATTTAACTTGTCACCGCCATAGGATTGCCGACTTGCGGCTTCCGTAATGCCATAATGGACACCAGTATACTGTAGACCATGTGTCATGGTTGATACTGCAGTTGTGTTGAACGGATACTGTAGTTGTGTTGAACTGATATTGCAGTTTCCTTTCAACACAACTACAGTATCAGTTTAACACAAGTACAATATCCGTTCAACACAACTACAGTATCAGCCATGACCATGGTCCACAATATAATTTGCAAATGGACACTGCCTCCTGTAATCTTCATTCCTCTATATGCATAAAAAAATTATTTTTTAAATATGGGCCCCAAAAATTGGGAGCATGTGTTGTCTGCCTAGGGCTGGGCCTGCTTTTATTGGAGCATTCAAGACATCAATTGAAGAATCATAGGATCATACAGAGAGCTTATACCCACACCGTATTGATATACTACATGTAACCAGAATTTAAATCCACAATATTATTCAGATTTTGTGTTTACAAGTGATAACCTTCTAAAATTTAATATATAGCTTTTCAGTATAGGCAAAAGGGGATAACTATTTGTCATCCTGTATGCTATTATGATAATAATATTATATTTGAAAATTTTAAAGTAATGATCATTTCTTTTAGGAAAACAAAAAATTAGTAGTCTTTCATCTTCATGAAAATTTGATGAATGCATAGGGTTGTGATGAAGACAAAGAGTGTAGAGTTCATGCCATTCCTCTTGACTTTCTTCATGTTCCTATGTGGCACTGCTGGGCTCATTTGATGAATGAATGGACTCGTAATATGAATAAAATAGAGTAGATGAACTAAATTTTCTGTTTTGCCCTCCATTTTAACACCAATGCTAACGGAGAACTAATATGACTTAAATTTCAATAATCAAATGACCAATTTAGATGAATTAAAAGTTATAGAACCAATTTAAGAAAAGATCATAGTCGGGGACATTTTGAGAATTAACTCGTGAAATGATTGACCAAATATTCATATTAGTTTAAAATAATGAATGTTAGCCCACAGAAAGCACATGAGAAATGTACACAGCACAGATCCATTTGTATTGGGATTTTGGGCCTGCACTTTCATTTTAATACTATTGAGGCCCAAGGTCTTGACCAAGCTAAAAGGCTTAGCCTAGTAGCTTTCGCCCAATTTAGCTAAGCTTATTTAATTGGCAATTTATATCATCAATCATTATTGCATGGACGATGGTCCACACAACTAGGGGTGAGCATAATTACCGAAAAACCGACAAAACCGATAACCGAACCGATCGATAATTTCGGTTATCGGTCGATTATCGGTTATAAGGCTAACAAAAATTTCGGTTATTCGGTTATTCGGTTATTTTTCGGTTATGAAGGTGTAATAACCGCGGTCACCGAATAACCAATAATATTATATATATATATAATATTAGTGAACCAGTAGGCAGTATATATATATTAGCAAACCCATGTAGTGATGTAGGCACACCGCACACTTAGTAAATCTTTTCTGTCTTAGGTTATTAAGTTAGTTTATTAACAGTGTACTTAATAAACACTGTTAAATTAGTTTTAGGTTCAATGTTAGTTTATTATTTACACTCTAATTCAGTCACTGTTAAATTTTTAAAAGTTAGGTTCAGTGTTTAGTTTATTATTTACACTCTAATTCAGTTTATTCACTGTTTATTAAATGTTTAGTTTTAATTTTAGTATTAAAATCTTTTGATGAGTCAAAGATGAGTTTGGATCAAAGATGAATTATAAAAATCTTATTTACGCAGTCCACTATCGGTTTTTCGGTTACCGAAATAACCGACCGAAACCGACACATTCGGTTTCGGTCGGTTATACATGTATGCTCGGTCGGTTTCGGTCGGTTACGAAGTATTAAAAAATCCCATCGGTTATTCGGTTATCGGTCGGTTATTAACCGTAACCGACCGATGCTCACCCCTACACACAACTGTGTAGACCAAAAATAAAAAGTACATTATTTTTGTACTGAAGGTACATTATTTTTGTAATGTAGGTACATTATTTTAGGATACATTATTTTTGTACTGAAGGTACATTATTTGATATATACTATCAAATAATATACCTACAGTACAAAAATAATGTACATTCAGTACAAAGATAATGTACTTTTTATTTTTGGTCCACACAGCTGTGTGGACCATGGTCCATGCAATAATTTGCCTTATATCATGGATCCAATCGGTATACCCTGCACCACGGTGTACATAGCAATGTGCACCACGAACATAAAACGACGTCGTTTCGGTGTTAGTGGACGCGGACGCGAATGACTCCAGTTAATTCATTATCTATAATACACATAATCATCATTTAGAATACACAGAACGTTTGCATAGAATACACAGAATGTTTGCACAAAATACACAGAATATTGACACAAAATACACATAATTCATCATCCTAACATTCGAATGCACAAACACATCACAACCTATGTTAATAACATGAATACACAGAATATCGACACAAAATACACAGAACTCATCCTCCTAAACGTTCGAATACACAAACACATCACAACATGTATTACTAACATGAATACTCAGAACGGTTGCATCGAATACACAGAACGGTTGCCTAAAATACACAGAATGATTGCTTGGAATACACAGAATATTAACATAAATACAGTGATCGACCGAAACGGGAAACGTGATTTCTAAAAAAGCGGGCGGTAAGTTTACAATGCTCAAAACGACGTCGTTTACGTACGTGGTGCACATTGCTATGTGCACCGTGGTACACGGTATAATTTGCCTCATGGATCAAGGTCCTCATGACAAATTATTGTGTTTATCGTGGTCCATAGCTGTGTAAATCACGACACAAAATAACGTCATTCTGATGTTTAAAAAAAAAAAAGTTTTTTGCTCCGCACTTGTGTTTGAATAATACAATTTATGTGTGTTAGAATAATAAAATTTATGGGGTAAAATAATGTATTTTATGAGTTAAAATAATGTACTTTATATATTTTTATACTGCGATCCACACAGTTGTGTGGACCACGGTCCGCGCAATAATGATTGCTACGTAGCATTATGACCCTAGATTGAAACAACGAGGTACAGAATTCATACTCGTAAGGTAAAAAATTTCATAACACAAGACACGAAAAATCGTAACACAATATACATACACATGTTATATATTTACTTATTTTCAAATCTGATTTAAATATGGAATTTCACAACATAAAAAAACAGAAATTCATAAAATAAAACACAATTACTAATAGGTCTATAATGCACTTTGAACCCTGATCCATGGTATAATAAGGATTGTATTTAATTTGTACAAGTATATCGAGTAGCAAAATTTATTATATTGTTTCATTCAAAAAAAAAAAAAAAACTTGCTATTTTAAAAAATAAAAAATAAAAATTACTCATGTATATCACTTAATTGGGCATTATGCAACAAAAGTAGAGTAGAATAGAGTTAATTTTTTTGTTAGACCACGAAGTATTTTAGTAGGCACTAATTATACGAGGCATCATTAATAATCTCATATCATATTCAGACTAATCTCTGTTTGTATCCGGTTGATCTATTTAATTATGAAATAAAGTGCTAGTCATATTAATTTTTCATATGAGAGGAGGTTTTTTAATTCCCGACGTCTCTTAAGCGATTAAGATGCGCGATCACTCGTCAACAAAACTGATTGAGTAGAGTTGTTTTGACATAACATCATATCATCTTGTAGGTGTTTGCTAAGGTAAGAGTGGAATCCCTAAAAGCAATAAGTTTATTACTCCGTATTAATTTTTCATTCATCTCCATTGTATGTACTATCACACCATCACAAAATTTAATTTGGCAATTTTCAAATTATATTAAATTAAAGATCCCCACACAGCTAATTTGATTTTGAAGTAACTCAATGTATATAATTTTCCTTGATCGATTTCAACAAATGTACAATAAAGTCTCATCTAATTATGTGAGTTGTTGAGACTTGTATACTAATCCATAAAGTAGTGAACTATTGTAAAATACGGTCCCCATAAAATATATGTTATTTTGTATCAATAATTCAATATTGTGCCAAATGATAGTGAATTTTAGCAAGTAGTATAACTATTTATACTAAATGATTACTCATTTATTGATTAAATTCTATTACAACTTTTTCTTTTAAAATCACATGATTTGAGACGAAGAAATGGGATTACGAGAGACAAGTAGTTAGAAAAAATCATACTGACACATGTTTTTTTTCTCTTCTTTTGATGGCTTATTTCTTCGTGTAGGAGTTTTCAAAGGATGAGGTATAAGGTGGTAAAACGGGGAGTTGAAGCCCGAGTGTGTACTCTAGGAATGATAAATTTGAAACTTTAAAGTAGTGGGAAAGAAAGGCGGTTCGAGTGTGTCAAGCATTGATCTAAGCAAAGCATAGTGCAAGGAATTCGAAAGCAAGTGAGATAGTACACAATTAACAACACCAATATCAACAAGGTGTAAGATTTTCCCTAATAATATAAATATTATATATTATATATTAGGGCCTTAATTAAGTGGTGCAAGTTAACTAGGCTTATTAAGTGGTTTGGTTGTACTGTAGTAAATAACTAGTACTACCTCCGTCCCATTTTGTTTGTCTGATTCGGTTAACGAGGCTTGACTGGAGTTATTTTTAATTCAATTTTTCATAATATTAAATTTAGTATTAGTATATAAAATTTATATATTAAGAAACTACAATAAAAGTACTATTAAACACAAAAAATCAAATTTAAAAATAATTAAAAATTACTCAAGTAAATAAGTAATGAAGAAAGAGTTGGTTTGACCAATGAATAGTAAACAGGACAGGTAAAATGGGACAGAGGGAGTAGTAGTTATTCAACTAGACTCTGTGTCTATATAAACCTGTATTGATGGGATACATGCCAAGCATTGTATAGCACATACAGTTCCCGGTACGCATACTGCTAAGTAGACACCAATACACCATCTACCATTCAACAGGCATTACATCGACTGTGGCTGGAGATCAACATTGATTCCGCTTACGCTATTATGAGGTCAGGTTTCTTGTAAACCATTCTATATAGTTAGATTATTTATATCTAACATTTGCTATCAGAGCCTTTATAATCTCTACCCGGCTGATTGTTTTGCCTAAAACAATATTAAGATTAATATATATTAAGTTTAGTATATGCTTCGATTTTCAATTACATTCATCGTAATTCATCAAAATATGCATATAAAATATATCTTTTGATATAATTAAACTAAATTATGTATATTTTTGAATGGATTATTTGTAATTGGTTTAAGATTTTTAAAATTAATTTTGGTTGATTTTGAACTATTGATTCAATTTCAACATTAATTTTTTAATTCTCAAAATTTGTGCCTGAGTTGTCTGGTTTCCCCTCACTACTGCTGCGCTGCTACGTCGTTTGATCTACGAGCCTGCACGCCGGATTCCGTTTGTTCGCCGGCGGCGTGGAGCAACGGAGGAAGTTAGGACGACTAACGGACCAAGCTAGCATGCGGTGGCGGACGGATGGCAGCGGGCGATGGCGCTGGTGTTGCATCGATGGCTGCGGTGGTGGCGGAGTCGGGTTTTCCCGGTGACGAAGCTGCCGCCTTTCTCCTCATTCACGTGACGCTGGCGACCCTGCTCGTCCTTGCTGCTGGTTTCTTCCACGCTGAGCTGCTGCTGTTCTGTCCATGGGTGCTTGGCGCTGCTCCTCGACCATCCACTGCTGCTGCATTAAGGTAACATGGAGAACGGCGGCACCAGCCAGCGCCATTGGGAGCTGCTCGGAAGGCCGCGGTGTTTGTTCACATACGACGGCGCGCTTCGGTTACTCGGAGTCGCGGAAGAGGGTGGCGAACGATGGCGAGGCGCGACGTGTGGCGATGGCGGAAAGCTCTGCTTCTTGCTTCTCCCGTCGGCACCGTGAGGTAAGGGTTTCAGCTTTTGGTTGATTGAACGACAAACAGAGGATGATGTTGATGGATTATAAATTTTGGGCCGGGTCTGGCCCATTCGTTTAGACCCAGCTCAATGATTTATAATATATATCTTGGGCCTGTTTTTTTGTTACTTTTAAGCTTGCTTTGGTTGATCCATCATCATATCTAGACTTTTTCTAGTTTAATTGTTCAATTATTCCTCATAAATTTATTATTAAATTATCATTCAATTTTAGGCAAATGTTAAGTTTTAAATTTGCTATTTGAATTTTAATTTAATATTGAGGTTTATCTTAAATTGCCTAAAGTATTGCAATTTATTTAATAAGGTTATACGTGTTAATAATATTAATTTGCAAATTCAAGCATGCTATGTATATTTGTCAAATATTTTATTGTTTCAATTATACATTCATTATAGTATGCATTAAGGTTGAATTTAGCATATTATTAACTCATAGTATATATCATTCAATTATTGGATCCTTAGGCCAATTTAAGGCTTTATGGCCTATTAAGACACCTTGTTTGGTTTCTCATTTAATTTGAGCATATTTTAGTCCTATATTTGACTTGGTACTTTAAAACCTATTTTTAACAAGCTATTTGGGACCTTTCTTGGGTCAATATAGTAAGGATCTTTCATAATTGATTGATATTTTAATAATAAGTATAGCTCAATTTGGATTTATAACATGGTTATTCTGTTTTAATTATTACTAACTACCATATTTTGTTAATGGTATTTATCGTTTGTAATAATATTCAGTTTGGCGCTATTTTAGTACTAGACCATTTTTCATCTATGTTATAGCTCACTTGGACCATTAAGAATTATAAGTCTAATTTGAGCAATCAAGTGCTATAATTATTGTTTTGGCATGTTTTTTGAGACATTAAGGATTTAAGAATTTAATTGTTATTTTGGCCACTAGGAATTATAATTATTGTTTAAGTTAATTATATATATTTTTTTAATTTATCAATAGTTTTCAGGGCCTTAATAATAATATTAATTCTTTAATTTTAAAGTAGTTGGTATATTGTCGGTATAATGGTAATTTGGTTATTACCTTAAACCTAGTCTACCTAAATATTATAATAGTCATGTTTAATTATTATGTGATATTGAGATTAGTATTTGGCACCCCTAATTACAGTTTTGCCTTTATTTCAGTTATTATTAATTGGCATTATTAGTTACTATTATCAAGTTTAGGGACTAATCTCATTTATTACTTTTCATAATAATTATTGTTTCATGGTAATCTAGATTACCCATGTCAATTCATTTTATTACATGACTATTAATGTTGGTAATTAAGTCCTACCAACAAATCTTTTACATACCATTGGACGTTGCATTGAAGTTACTGACACCAACAATGAAAATGGGGAGAATTATGAAGTTTTTTTTTCTTCTCTTATGGATCGTCATCGTTGCTAGCGCAATGGGAATATGCGGTTTGCATCATTAAGGTATGTCATTAATTATCTTTTATTATTAATTGGTAATTAGTGCTACAGTTACAGTTAACCGCTAATTTGGACTAGTCACACATTCTATCTTTAGAAATATGGAAACATTAAGAAGGTGTATTACCATAATTTGGTTGTCATTGTTAAATGTTAATGGTAATTATAATGTTGCCTATCACCATTAAATATTAATATGGTATTCAGTTATGACTCCTGAATTGTTTCCAATTAAGTTCATGTGACAATGTCCCAGTTAAAAAATATTATGGATATTATTATTTTCTTGACGTTAATATTTTTCGGACTTCAAATTTTATCAAGTTTTCAAAATTATATCCGAAAATGTTGCTAAAGTTAGCGGTTATGACCATTGTTTTTCCATATTTAGTCTCCATTTAATAATATTATTATGGCTATTTTATTGCTTTTTGGATTATTTGCAATTTTGCCATTAATGATAATAATATTATTAATCCGGTTATGGAGAGTGGTTTTAAATCACTTCAGTCATTTTGGAAAAACATATTTGCTAGGCAATTGATTATTGCCATTTAATTCCATAATTCTTTTAGTTATTTGAATTATGATTTTAGTTCTTTATGCTCATATGGTTAAGTATGAATAATGAATATTTGGTGTAAATTCATATCATCTAGTTTTCATACTTTTCAGTTTTATGCATTCAATCACATTAAGTGCATAATATTAAGTTTGATTATGCAATTTGGGTTTGTGAGATTTTGTTTTACAAGTGAATATATATACATATATATATGTATATATATACATATATATATGTATATATATATATATATATATATATTGGTTAAATATTGTTGAATTTGTAAATTCGGTATATTTCTCATAAATTAAGTGTGATGCATTAAGACATTTTGTCATGGGCTTAAAGTTTAAAAATTTCAATATATTCATTAATTTGGGTCCTTTTGGATTGGACTCATTAGAGTTTGAATATTAAGTTTATACTTTGGAAGCTCATATTAAAATTGTATTATGTTGCAATTTGTTTAGAATATATGAGTTTAATGCTTAATTTTATGCATATTAATTTGTCCACTGCATAATATTATGGTTTTAAATTATGCAATTTTATTATTATGCCTTCAGTAATGCATAAATTTATGTTGGAATATATTAGTTCCTTATTGAGTTGGACTTATGCATAAATTTTAGTTGCAGTAGTGCCTGAATTTAAACACATTTAGTCTGCTAATTTAGTTCACTATTTTAAAGCTTTATTCATATGTGAACTATTCAATTTCATATTATACCTTACAGTTTTGTTTATACCCCAAACAGTTATACATTTTGTGTATATAAATCAGGGAGGCATACTAGTTTTATGGCCATGACTTAAAGAACATTTTGGCCACTAGTCTCCTTAAATTAATATTATCTAAAGAGTTGGTCTTTAGTGAGGTTTTGTTTTACAAACTTTCCTGGGGTATATACATTTGGAATCTCCCATCATGATTTGGTATAATTTGTCAAAATTTTAAGTATTCCTTATAATGTGATTTGATTTCGGTTCATTAAAGAATAGCCATAGCATCTTTAATTTACTGAAGTCTCTTAAAGTTTCAATCTTGGTTAATTAAAGAATACCCACGGCTTATTCAATTTCCACAGATTATTAAGTTATGATATTATAATTTTAATTTGGTTGGGAGTAGCCACAGCATCCTTAATCAGATTAAATTATATATATC
>CM008336.1:33540779-33550886 GCA_002525835.2 Ipomoea batatas | reverse complement strand
AACCTCTATGTTATCATTATTTTTAAATCAGTAATTAAAGTTGCGTTTAGAAATTAGCATTGGAATACTAAAAGTTGAACTGATATGTATTTCTATAGTTTCCTACACATATGAGACTATAAATGATTACCTTTATTATTTTACCTATAAAGAATTTTCAATTTATATTATACTCTGTTAATAAGAAATGCAAACTTAGCTATATAATCTCTCAAGATTCAAATCAACATACGTCCACTATAATTTTCGATTTAGTCCATTATTTCGACTTTAAGAGCTTGATCTTCTTCATCTTTGGAAGAAACATGTGTTTACTTTCATCCTATGTTAATGACTTTTTTTTTTTAGGAAATGTAATGACCTTTTATTTATTTATTTATTTGAAGTCTCAACTTCAAGAAGAAGATGTCGTCGAGTTTTAACAGCCGGCAAATTCGAGGTCAGCGTCCAAAGGTTGGCATTATATTATCACCGATCATCCTTCTCTTAAGAGGTTTTATCTTTGTTATTAATTTGACAAATACTGCATATAATCTAGGATTTGTTTCAATTGCTTATATAAAGTTGGGGATTTTAGTTGTATATATGCAACTTACTGTCAAATTAATGCATGCATTTGTTGTATATTAAATTTGGTAAGTTGTGTAATGTAGTCACTACTTCTCTCTGGTTGGAGCTAATTTACTGGTCAAATATATCATGTATATGTAATGAGATTTGACAAATCTACTCTATTATTTATCTTGAAATAAATATTTTATGTGTGTGTTGTGTTGATAGATTAATTTAAGCATATAAAGATAACATGGAGAAAGTTCTTTATTCATACTCAATGTAGTTTAAATAAAGATAACACTCCTAGTCCAATTTATATTTATTTCACATGTGGACAGACTATTATAAATGCAACTAACTATTTTTCAACGCTCCGAAAGAATTTAGATGAAAAATTCAAATCAACATAAGGCACTTCATTTAATATTTTTCCACTACTATATTTAATTTGCTTCAACTGATAACTACTATATTACTATCCAACTAATGTATCAAATTCTTAGATGATCCTATTAAGTTGAATAATAGTGACTATACATGTGCCTTTACAGATTTAGTAACATGAGCATAAAGCTACCCATAAGCTAAGTCTCCTTTCATGGACTAATATATTGTATTAAAAAATTGCAAACTCAAATTTGTAGGTTTAACTGAAATACCACCTATAGTAGGTTATATTGCATTAATGAAGACATGATTAATATTAAAGTAATAAGGTACGAATTTTTTTTATATATAATTTATATAAAATCGTCATACTTCATATTTGATTTCTCAGCTTGGGTTTACTATTCTAGTATGTAATTAACTTAAGTTATATAATTAACTTCAGAATGTGTAATTAAGAAGATTTTAGTGTATATTACACAGATCAACTTAGAGAATTGAGTGCATCCATTAGTCTCTAATTTATATAATATGCCTTAATTATCTCTGCAATTAACTACATGTTAAAGGTGTAGACGATTGAATATAACCTCCTAATCCATTTGACCTGCAAAAAATAGTCAAAAAAATATACAGTTGTGCAATAGTAACCACACAATCAACTACATATGTATACAGAATGAAAAGACTAAACATAAAAAAAAAAAGTATTAGCTTAGTGTTGTATCAGTATTAATCCTCATCAAATCAAATGCATTGTGCAAATTTTCTAACTGTTCTTCCTCACCTCAAATCTGCTGTGATTTTTTTCACGTACCAATTAACTACTTGAAAGTTTACATTCTTGTATTCCTTGACAACAATTTGATAATTAAATTTTGACATTGTATCTGTGAGGGCTAGTTTTGTATGTGTAGAAATTGGTAATAACCAAGAAGTTTTTCACACCATATACTCTTCCTTCCTTTAACTCTGTACTGTAAGATACTTATCAACATGCTCTTTGGGAATGTGAGCATTAAGAAAAGTTCCCTATTTTTTAAAAAAATATTGGTAAAGAAGCTGTTTTTATTCCTAAGCATGCTTTCAGCATTTTGAAAAAGCACAAAAAAAATGTGTGCTTCCAGTATTATTCTGGAAAACATCTCAAAAATGAAAACATACCTCTGAGTCATGGAATATGCATGACTTCTTTGCATTGATTGAGTAATTACCTTTCTGTTATGGGTATTTGGTATGTATGCACAACACGGACTTTAATTGCACTCATGTATTCAATGGTGAGATTTCACGCCCAAGATGTAGAGGCAATACATTTGAACTGAGTTCTTGTGCAGTTGTAGTCAAAGCATTGTTGTATTCTGGTAGCTGCTGATTGGAATTCTGATGTTGAATTATAATTGAGGAGTTTGTGTTTGAAACAAAATGACCTATTTATAAATAGGTTAAACACTTGATGTATACCAATCGTTAATATTTATCTTGTTAATTAATGCCAATCATTGTATTATGGGAAATGCCAAACGGCTGAATAGTATTTCCATATTTAATCAGATTTGAGTTGATTGTGATTTGTGAATATTAACTTTGGAAATATGAACAATTACCATATTTAATTTAATCAGATTTGAGTTGATTTTGAATATTTAACTTTGGGAATATAAACCTGATGGAATAATATAATACGTCTTACCATTATTATTATTATTAATATTATTATTTATAATAATAATAATAATGGTATTGGTCAAAGCAAGAGGAGACCAACCAAGAAAATAGGGAAGAAGTGTACGGGAAGTTATAACTGATGGATTTAATTAACCCGGGTCGCCCGAATCAATAAACCCGATAAGATTATAGGGGGTATAACAAGTATCGGATCAAACTGTACCTCAGAGGTATTTTGTATATTGAATAACGGATAAAGCTATTACAAGATTGGTAATAACAAGACAAGAATGTCATTAGGACAAAGTATGAAGATGATGTCCCAATAGGACAATGTTGCATGTTTTTATACTAATTCCTATGCCCAACCGCTCGGAGAGAACCACTCTAACGGCCTAGGACCGAGTCTTACGCCGAGAAGACCGCGTCAAGTTGGGACCCCGAGGCCGTGGCCGAGTCCGGGGCTCGGCCAAGACGACCCCGGGGTCGACTCATGGGCCGGGGTTGCCCTTGAGTCGACCCCGAGGGGTCAAGTCATGGGCCGACCCGGCCAAGTCGACCCCGAGGGGTCAACTTGGGCCCAATACGGCCCAGTCGTGTGGGCCCGGGTCAGCCCCCTATTTCCGCTCCGGGCTGACCCGTGGTAGACCCGAGTAGTATTTATCCATCATCAATCCCACACTCTCTGAGCTGCGAGAAGTCGTCAGCGAAAGAGAGTAGTTCAGCAATAAATCGCACCCCGAGCCACGCTATCGTGCCTAAAATCACGGCCAAAATATTATCCATGCCCAAAAAATCGCCTCCAAATATTATCTCGCGCCACTCCCGGGTCGTCCGGAATTGTTATCGTAGTAGGAGTCTACAAGCAGATGAATTCCGAACCCCAAGTCATCCTTATCCCTTACTAGTACAATCCTATCATACTTCTTCCACTCCTACACCTTATAATATGGTCTTGAAAATTACAAAACCTCTCCCACACTCAACCATCCCATCACTATCAATTCCCCTTACACTTCCTCTTCCCAACCACCTTTTCAAAATTCAAAAATCACTTTTCACACTCCCCCCTCTTTCCTTCTCTTCCCCTCTATATAATCCCTATTCTTTTCATTTTTCCACCCCCACACCAACACAAGAAAACACAAAACTCTCCTCCTTCCTAATTTTCTTCCTTTTTCCGGCGAGAGGAACACGCTGCCGAAGCACCACCACCATCGGTCGACCACCGCCGCCGACTGCCGCCGAGGAGACCCCGCCGCTGCTGCCGCGACGTTGTCGCCTAGTCACTGCCGACTAGCTCCATCGCCTCGCTCCGCGTCACTAGTCCGCCGCCGACAACGCAAGCAATCATCAGTCCGAAGCAGTCCACCATCGCCGAGCCCGAAGTAGCTAACCGTCGCCGAGCCCGAATCACCGCTGCCGACCCCGAGCAGTTTTGCCGCCGAGCTCGAGTTGTCGCTGTCGACCGCGAGGAACCGCCGCCGAGCCCGAGCCTTTCCCGAACCCGAGTCTGAGTCTACTCCGTGTCTCACCTCAAGTTTCCACTTCGTTCCATCTTGGAGTTTGGTTAGTAATTCCACTCCTTTTAGAGTTCCACGCGTTTCATTCCATTGCATGCCATTATCTTCCCCCGACTCCTACGTGAGTTTGTTGGACTCGATTAGCTTCTTTGATTTGCCCATGGATACTGACAACCCTTTTCCCTTAGAGTTGTTTCCTCCTCCGCCTGTGGAGGTCATCATGCCGCCTTCACATCCTCCTATAGCGGCCCGGCCTCTCCGGGCTATCGTGCCTAGTAGTCGAACCCCGTATCGCCCCTAGGGTGTTCAGTCGTCCTAAGTTGAGACAATTTGGTCTTGTGCCTAGGGACTCTTCCGTTCGGCAATAGTCAAGGGCGGACCTTGTATTTCCCCTAGGGTTCTTGGTCTTTAAAGTTAAAGCGTTTTACGCTATTGGACTTAAAGATTTGTTCGTTCAGCGATAGGCGAGGTTGGTCCTCGTATCGCTCCTAGGAGTGTGGCCATTTAAATGAGGCGGCCTAAGGTTATGAGGTCAGCCGTAGAGGACCTGGAGGTCGGCCGTGTAGGACCCGGAGGTCGTTCGAGGAGGTGACCCGGAGGTCGGTCGCGCGATGACCGCGGGGGTCAGCCAAGCGGTAACTCCGCGACTTTCGAAACAATCATAAAAATGGGTGCAAGGGAAGTCACGATTTTATTATTGAATGCGTTTTAAGGGGATGAGCCGCCTTACAACAGAGTGTTTATTGGTAGTACTTAAGCAAGTGCTCTGAGTTCCACACCCTCTGTACATCTTTAACCTTCGGGGTTTTCAGCTTGTAGCTGCCGGGGCAGACCACGGCCGAGACGATGTACGGACCCTCTCATCTCTTTGCTAGCTTGCCACCGTCTAGGGGTTTGTTGGCCTCACGTCGCCTTAACACGTAGTCGCCGACCTGAAAGTAGCGAGGCCGGGCCCTTTTGTCGTGATACGCCTTGGTTTGCCTCTGGTAATTCTCGGCGCGGACCATGGCGGCTTCTCGCTTCTCGTCGATCAGGTGGAGGTCAACCCGATGGTGCTCGTCATTACTCTTAGGGTCGTACTCCTCGCCTCGCCGAGTCGGAATGATGACCTCCGCGGGGGCCCGGGCTTCGAACCCGTAGCATAGCGCGAATGGGGTTCACCTGTTGCCTTTCGCGGGGTAGTGCGATATGCCCATAGAATCGCCTCCAAGTTCTCGAGCCATGCCCCTCCGCCGACCTCGAGGATCTTCTTTAAACCATCCACTATTGTACGGTTGGCGTTCTCTACCTGGCCGTTTGCCTGGGGATAGGCTACCGCGACCTGGCTGTGAGTGATGTGCCATTCGAGACAGAACTGTTTAAATTTCCTTCCTTCAAATTGGCGGCTGTTGTCGGAGATTATTTGCATCGGTACTCCAAAACGGCACAGTATGTTTGAGTAGACAAACTATTTGCAACGAACGCTGGTGATGCTGGCTAGGGGTTCGGCTTCCACCCACTTCGTGAAGTAGTTTATTGCCACAATGACGTACTTCCTTTTCCTCGAGTCCATGGGCAGGGCTCCCACAATGTCAATCCCCCACCTCGAGAAGGGGATTACCGAGCTGATCGGGGTGTAGTTGGTGGCGGGCCGGCCCGGGCCAACTTGGAATTGCTGGTAGGTCGAGCAGTTCCGGGCATAGTCTGCGCACTCCTTTGCCATCCCGGGCCAAAAGTAGCCTTGGAGTATGGCCCTTGGTGGGCTACGCACGTACCTTCCTGAATCTCCTCGATGAGTGCTCGGGCCTCATCCGGGTATAAACACCTCAGTAAGGTGCCGTTGTAGGATCTTTTGTATAGCACGTCTCCAATGAGCTCGTAGGTCGGGGCTCGTCTCTTGACTGCCTTAGCGTCAGCCTCATCGGGGGGTAGCTCCCCCTTCCTCCTGTACTGCACGAGGTGGTCTAACCAACACGGGGGTCGGCTCTGTACGGGTAGGACTAGGTACGCCTCCAGGCTCGACTTCTGGAGGTCCTATATTCGGGCGATTTTGGAGATATACTCTGGGGTTCCCTGACTGAGCTTAGAGAGCATATCCGCCACGGAGTTCTGCTCCCTCGGGACCTGTAAGATCTCATGTTGGGCGATTCGTCCCAATACTCGGAGCACCACGTCGCGGTACCAGATCATTTTCTCGTCGTTGGCTTTGAATTCCCCGGAGACTTGGCCGACAACTAAACGGGAGTCGCATCTGATCTTCAGCTTCTCGGCCCTCATGCTCAGTGCGAGTTGGAAGCCACACAGCAGTGCCTCGTACTTGGCCTAGTTGTTGGACAATTTAAAGTGGAAACGGAGCGCGTAGTAAGCTCGAAAGCCCTCCGGGGTTACCAGGACGACCCTGCCTCCACACGCCTTGCTGCTAGAGGATCCATCAGTGGATAAGGTCCACCATTCCTCCTCTTCGCTTCTCGCCTGCTTCGTGGCGTCTCGGGCTGTGCATTCGACTATGAAGTCGGCGAGTGCTTGCCCCTTAATGGTCGGCCTTGGCTTGCAGTGGATATCAAATTGGCTGAGGTGCATGGACCACTTCACGAGCCGGCTGGCCGACCCCGCACCCCGTAGTACCGCCTCCAGGGGTTGGTTGGTAAGTAGATGCACTGAATGGGCCTGAAAATAGTGGTTTAGCTTCTTGGCCGTGGCATCCACCGCGAATATGACCTTCTCTGTTGGTGAGTACCTAAGCTCGACACCTCGGAGGGCCTTGCTCACGTAATATACCGGCCTCTGTGTTCCCATATCGTCCCGGACCAACACGGAGCTGATCGCGGCCTGTGAGATTCCCAAGTACATATATAAGATCTCCCCTTTTTCAGGCTTGGCCAAGGGGGGTAAAGACATCAGATAGGCCTTGAGGTCGTCCAAAGCTTTCTGACATCCGGCCGGCCACTCAAAACCGTTACTCTTCTTGAGAATCCCGAAGAAGGGTAGGGACCTCTCGGCCGACCTCGAGAGGAAGCGGCCGAGGGCAGCTAGCCGACCATTGAGGCGCTGGACCTCGCGGAGGGACCTCGAGGGTTCCATCTACAGAATGGCCTTGACCTTGTCGGGGTTGGGTTCTATGCCTTTTTTGGAGACCATATAACCCAAAAATTTCCACCCGTGTACCCCGAAGGTACACTTCTTAGGGTTCAAACGTAAATCGAACTTGCGCATTATTGAAAATACCTTCGTTAGGTCGTCTGTGTGGAGCTCGGGCTTGGCACTCTTCACAATCATGTCATGTACGTAGGCCTGGAGGTTCCGGCCGAGGACCTTCTTGAAGACCTTGGCGACCATTCTTGTGTAGGTCGCCCCAGAGTTCTTAAGCCCGAATGCCATCACCCGGTAGCAAAAGACTCCCTCCGGGGTGGTGAAGGCTATCTTCTCCTCGTCGGCTTCGTGCATAAATATTTGGTGATAGCCCCGGAATGCGTCGAGGAAGCTCATGAGCGCGCACCCCGCCGTCTCGTCCACCAATTAGTCGATGTTAGGTAGCGGGAATGGGTCCATGGGGCACGCCTTGTTGACGTCCGTGTAGTCCACGCACATCCTCCAGGTCGGTGGCTTGGGTGCGAGGACCACGTTGGCGAGCCACTCGGGGTATAACACCTCCCGAATATGTCGTATCTCGAGGAGGGTATCGACCTCCTTCTTCACAAAATCGCGCCTCTCCACCGAGAGATACCTCTTCTTTTGTTGCACCGGCTTGACGGTGGGGTCTACCGCCAATTTGTGAGTGATCACTTCGCGGTCGAGCCCCGGCATGTCCTTGGGGCCCCATGTGAAAACGTCCTTGAAGCGCCGGATGACCTCGATGATCCGACCTCGGAGGTCGGCCGGCAACCCCGTCCCGACCTTGATGACCCGCTCGGGGCGGCCGAGGTCCAGCATGACCTCCTCAGTCTCGACTATGGGCTCGGCACGGGGTTGACCCTCTTCGCCTTGTAACGCCTTCTCGCCGATAGTGTGGACTTGGAGGTCCCTTTTGCCGATTTGGCGACATGCTTTCAAATAGCAACTTCGGCTAACCTTCTGATCTCCTCTTGCCACCCCGACCCCGGTCGGGGTAGGGAACTTCAGACATAGGTGTTCCATGGATATTATGCTCCGGAGGTCTTCCAAGGCAGGTCGACCAAGAATGATGTTGTGCGCGCATTCGATCTTGACGACCATGAACTCGACCTCCCACCTCTTGATGTGCGGCTGGGTGCCTATCTCCACCTCGAGGCTGATAGAACCCTCTGTCTCGATGGAGTCTCCCGTGAACCCGGACAGCGGGGTCCTGACCAGTGTTAATTGTTTCCTTGATAGACCGAGCTGGGTGAACGTGTCATAGTACATAATGTTCACTGAGCTCCACGTGTCCACTAGCACTCGGTGTACGATGACGTTGTTGATGTCCAAGGTGATCACCAAGGCATCGCGATGCGGTAAGGGGTCGTCCGGGAGGTCATCATCTGTGAAGGTAATAGGTTCTCTCCTTGGCTTTTACTCATGCGGTTGGCGGACGACCTCCCCCACATAAAGGTTCTGGGCCCATTTATTCCTTTCTAATTGTGTGTCTCCCCCTTCGGGGCCTCCGAATATGACGTGAATGACCTACTTCTTTTGAGGGTGGGGCTCGTCCAACTCCTTTTCCTCCTCCGCGAGCTGGCCGAGCTCCCTTTTACGCGACCCAGAGGCGGGTGGCTCGGAGCCACCCTTCTTCTTCCAAACGTTGCCCGGGCCTTGAGGTCGGCCTTGCCCCGACCTCTTAACGTACTGACCAAGGTAGCCCCTTTGGATTAGCTCCTCGATCTGTCTCTTGAGAACCATGCACTTGTCGGTGTCGTGTCCTTGCTGTCTGTGGAAACGTCAATACTTGTTCGGATCCGCGTTCGGCGACACCTTCAAACACTTCTCCGGGTATGACACGATGCCCATGACCTCGACATGCTCCAGAATAGCACTCACCGGATGTGTTAGAGGGGTCAGGCAACGAAGGGGAGCCAACCGGGGCCCTTATCGCGGGGGTATTGGAGCCCGACGTTCCTCTTGGGGTGCCTTGTCCCAACCCCGGCCTCGTTCCTCCTCCTTCTTCTTCCTTTCGGCCTCCTCCGCCTCGGCGAACCTCGCCGCTCGGTCGAGTAACGCCGCATACATTTTCGGGTGATTCTGGACGAGGTCGCGGTGGAAGGGCCCCGATCTGACATTGCTGGTGAAAATCGGTATGGCCGCCTTCTCATCGAAATTCTCCACTCACCGCGCCTCCTTCTTCCACCTGGTGAGGTAGTCAGTCAATGTTTACGTGCTCCACTGTTCCAGCTTACACATACTAGCAAACTGCTTCTTCTTCGGAATGCTGCAGGCGTAGTACGACAAGAATTTCCCCGAGAGATCTGCAAAGGTCGAGATGGATTTCTCGGGCAACGAAGTGAACCAATCCTGCGCTTGGCCGTCGAGTGTTGCGAAAAAACCACGGCACATGATGGCGTCACTTGCACCCGTCATCATGATGGTCGCCCGATACCTGTGGAGGTGGGATCGGGGGTCAGTCGACCCCGTATAAGTATTGATGGTCGGGAATCGGAAGTCCCTCAGTAGTGGTTCCACCATGACATCGTCTGTAAAGGGGGAAGTCAACACCTCCAGAGGCTCCGGGGACCCTTCTCGTGCTTTCAACTTACGTTGGAGCTCGTCCATCCGCATACGTAACTGCTCCATCTCACTGTTGTGAGAGCTCAAGGGTCGTCCATCAGTCTCCCCGGATTGCTCTATACACGACGCTTGCGCCCACCGAGGTTGCGCGCGAGGCTCAGGGCTCGGGGCCCTTCGCGAAGCTGACCCCTTGGCGGGTGCCTCGTTAGGGGGTCCGAAATCGAGGTGCTTGTGGATCGGGGTCCGTGTGCTCAATCGTCCGAAAGCGGACTTGGTGGCCCGAACCGGGCGAGCTCCTCTTGTCTCGCGTTGCGCAGGC
>CM008336.1:33519908-33535862 GCA_002525835.2 Ipomoea batatas | reverse complement strand
TTTGAAGGCACTCCTAAGTCAAAGAAGCCCTAGTATACAAAGGTGGAAAAGGACTAAGACAACACACTCTTGAATAGCCAATATCCTAGCAATCCTAATCCATGACCTTAGACACTCCCCTATGCAATATTCATGAACACTATCCAATCCCTACCCCTTTTACATATCTGCAAAATCCTTTTTTACTTTACTACTCTCTTGCACTCAAACCAACCCAATTGACTACTTCTAGTCAATTGTGGAAATTTTTGTTTCATTGGTAATTTTACTAGGTGAATGCACACACGAGCAAAAGGAAATCAAGGTTTAATACCCTACATTCCTGAAATTAATAGAGCAACTAGAAGGAAAAATACCCAAGGATCACTAATGGCTTCATCAAGCGCAACAAGAAATCCACAAGGAAGAGGCACAACTGTACCAAATCCACCCCAATTCCAATTAATCCACAAGTACCGATTAACCATGAAGAACCAATCCTGGAAGAACCACAAGCTAACAGAGCAAACAATTAAGAAAACATTCGTGAAGAAGAGTATTATGGAAATCCTCAAGAACCACAAAGATCAATTGCAGATTACATGACTCCTGATTTTAACATGCACAGCTCGATCTATGTACCCCCAATGGAGAACGTCAACTTTCACGTGCATCCAACTATTCTCACAGTGGTTCAGAACAATCAATATTCGGGATTACCATCTGAAGATCCCAACGCACACATCACAAGGTTTATACGAGCATGTGGGATGTACAGATAAGAAGGCGTTAGCGAGGAGATTGTTCGACTAAAATTATTCCCATTTTCAGTTATAGGAGAGGCAGCGCGATGGTTGGAAAGCCAAGACGACAATCATTTCAGAACGTGGCAACAGTTGCATCGTGAATTCATGAACGAGTTCTTTCCCATTACAAAAACTATGAGGATTAGAAGGCTGATACAAGAATTTAAACAAGGAAGACTTGAGAGTTTGGGAGAGGCTTGGCGACGATTCAAAGTTCTTAAACGGCAATGCCCACAAGATCTGATGCACTCATGGGACATGATTAGCTCATTTTACGGAGGGCTGACAAATGAAGGAAAAATGTTGCTTGACTCATCCTCCAGCGGAGCCTTTATCTCCCTAGCCTTACAAGAAGCTGAAGAACTAATCGAGAGAATATCTAAGAACACATCCTGTTGGTATGACCGGAGAGGAGATCATGGAGGAATTTATGAAGTTGATAATCGTTTGGCGAGTGAGGCCAAAATCGAAGCAATGAATCACGAAATAAAAAAGCTACAGGCTATGGTAGAAAAAATGGAAGGAAACCCAAGCGTTGCATGGCTTTGGAACTTTATTGTAATATCTGTGGAGGACCTCATGACACCAATATTTGCACTTCTCCGTTTGCATCTGAGAAAGTTGAGGCGGTAGATTACCAAAGGAATTCCAACTTCAATACTTATGGACAAAACCAAAGATCAAACAACAATTGGAAACAGGGAGAGGGTTGGAACAATAGCAACAATGATGGATATCAAGCGCGAGGACAATACAACTATGGAAACAAGCCTGCATATGGACAGAATGACAAGAACAGACTGATGTACAATCAAAACCAAGGAAATGGAAATCAAATGACTCAGTTTAGGCCACAATACAACTCTCAACTTGACTTTACTCAACAAAAGAGGAATGACAACCGTGAAGTAGACGAAAGACTTACAAGGACGATCATGGAACTCAAGAATGATCGGGCAAATCTGAAACAAGAGATTACTCAAGAGATTAGACAAGAAATTTCTAGTCTTCGACAAGAGTCTAAAGCCACACTTAAGACAATTTAGAATCAAATTTCTCAAATGTTTAAGATGATGTCAGATCGACACTACGGACAACTCCTGAGTAACACTGAAAACAATCCGAAAGAGGAGAGAGTCAACGCCATTGATGCAAAGGAAGAAACACACGTGAAATGTGATCCAATGGATGGAAAATGTCAATGTAAGGTAGATGACCAAAGAAACAAGACTACCTCTTGTAGTCCCAATCTCGAATTGAAGAACGCGAGCGGTTCATGCACCATATCAATGAAAGAAAGCAAGGAGAAAACCACTTTGAAAGAATGCCCAAAAGAAAAGGAGCTACCACGAGACAATATCAAAAGTTCAAAAGAGAAAGAAACGGCTCGAGAAAGTACAATTAATGCTTTTATCCGAAAATTTTTCAATAACAAAGAATGCCGTGAATTATTTGAGAATGATAGTTGTGAAAATTTTACTTGTTTAAGCCAAGAATCTTCGGTTTGTTTGACTGAGGGTTACCCCAGAAAGAAGGGTGACCCTGGAGCTTTGTTGATTCCTTGCTCTATACAGAACGTGGAACCTCAAAACGCTCTTGTTGATCTTGGTGCTTCTATTAATGTCATGTCTTCAAATCTTTTTGAGATATTAAACTTACCATGTTTGAAACCGACGAGGCTTACTCTACGTTTAGCTGACAGAACCACACGGTATCCTGAAGGCTTAGCGGAAGATGTCCTAATAAGAATAGGAAAATTTCTTGTGCCTGTCGATTTTATTGTTTGTAAGATGGGTGATGATGATCCCCATGAATCCTTAATTCTTGGAAGACCGTTTCTGGCTACTTGTCGTGCGCGAATAGATGTGAGTTCAGGTGAAATTACCCTGAGATTCGAGGGACAAGCCATAAATGATGAAAAGGAAAGAGCGAAAGAAGGAACTGATGACAATGAAAGGGCAAAGGTCAAACCAAAGACGAAACCAAAACCGAAGTGGAAAAATGATAAGCTTACATGGAAAAACACGTGGGTACCAAAATGCTTCTTACCCACTACCAAGGAATATGGTTGAATGCTAAACAAGGTATGATGCGTCTAGCCAATGACGTAAACCGTGGCGCTACTTGGGAGGCAACCCAAGATTTTAATAATATGCTTTACATCATTTTTATGCTTTCGTTTTTACTGTTTTTGTTCTAATAAATTGCTACAATCAAATGAAACCATGTTTTGAGGACTAACTTGTAGGATTCGAGACTAAAAATTACTTTGGAAAGGCTTAATTCGAACGTAGGTATGAAGGGAAGGACCAAAACCGGAAGGAAACAGTGCACCAAGCTGACACGAAGGCTCACACGTGTGTAGCCGTGCGTGGGAACAAAGCAGTGTGTCCACACGCACGCTCACACGCGTGTAGCCGTGCGTGGGAGCGAGGCAGTGAGCTCCCACGCACGCACACACGAGTGTGGCTCGCGTGAAAGGTGCCCCACGATCAAATACCCCCCCCTTCGGCCTTCTGCATTATTTTGCTCCCAAAACCTATTTTCTTTTCTCTTCTCCACGCAAGGAAGAACCCAAACTCAAGGTTTGAACACATCTCTTACTTTTTACCTTCAAAGAATATCAAAAACATCAACATCAAGGTAATTTCTCATCTTTTTAACTATTTATCCTTGAATATTCATGAGTTTGGAAGAGCTTGAATGAGAAATTTGTTCTACATTCCCTTGCATGATTTTGAATGTTTTCAATGTTTAAATTGGTTTATAATGCTTTATAGAACTATCCTTTGATGTTTTCTTTCATTATTGATGGTTACATTGATGGATTGTTATGTATTTTTGAGCTTCAAGTGTGAACACCATTGATGAACAAATGGGTTTGTTAGATTTCTTGTTTAAATTATGAAATTGATGCTTGAATTGATGAGTAAACTTGTTGTAGAACTATTATATGCCATCAATTTGACTTTTCACATGCTAAATTGCCCAAATTGAATTTTCAATTTCAAACCCTAATTTTGAATTTGGGGAAGAAGATGAAGTTGACTTTTTGAATTTCTTGACTTTTGTAGTTGACTTCTTATTTGACTATCAAATTGAATTATCTTATGATGAAATTATGCATGTGTGTGATAATGGAATGATATTGTTGATATTCTTATGCTAGAATTGTCCAAAATATAGGGGAAACTATGGCAAAATTTTTGAAAATTCTTAGCCCTATATGTTTGAATTCCATTATCTTGACAAGGAATTTTACACAATTACAATTGTGACTTATTTGAGAATTAATTATTCAAAACCAATTACCATGAATGTTAATTTCTACAATTTGTAGGATGGGACGCTCAAAGGAAATCGCAAAGAAATCAAAGCACGATCATGGTGAATCAAGCCGGTCGAGAACACAGCAACAAGCTACAGCTCAACAAGCTCCCCAGGAGTCGGGGTCAAGGTCATTACGACATTTGACACCCATCCAACTTACAACAGTGGATAACTATAAAGGGAAGCAGCTTTCCGTTGGCCGTCACTTCGACGACAATGTTTTAAGAGAGTTCGGTTGTTTGGACGAAGTAAACGGACTTCTAAGGCACTCACAGCTCCGCCATTTGTTTGAGTGGAGAGGACCTACCTACGCGCCTATCACTTATGAATTTTTGGCAACCTTAGAGATTCGAAAGGAAGTCAACAATGCAAGAGAGTCCATTTCGTTCACACTATTCGACAACCGTTATAGCATGTCAGTCAACACTTTGGGTATTACGCTCGGATTCCATGATGCCGTGAGCATGTCTATGCCATATTTCAGGGATTTTAAGGAGGATTTTGATTCAGAGGCAGTAGCTAGCCAGTATTGGAGGAGCATCACCGACAATGCCCCATACAACTCATCAAACTTAAAGGCAAACCTCATCAACCGCAATGCTTTAAAGGCTATCAGATTAGTCTTTGCTATAAATCTCTCCGGCAGAACCACAAATCGCAACAAGGTATACAAGCAGGATTTGTTTTACATGTGGTGCATGGAGAATGAGGTTGGCATCAACATGGGCGTTCAAGCTAGAAAGTGGCTCCAGACCCAGCAAAAGCCTAAGGTTCAGACTGTGTTTATTGGACCTTTTGTTACGAGATTGTGTTACGGGTTGGGCCTTATGGACCGGTTGATGGGAGAGAAAATTGAAGGTTTCACAATTGCTTTCACTATTGCTGAGTTCTTTGCCATGCATATGAAGTTGGGCGGTGATGATGCACCTGATCTAGAGGCTTCTGATGATGATGATGAGGAGGACGAGGAAGAGAATGAGGAGGAGGATGCTGCACAGGAGCAAGGCCCTATTCCCATGGATTGGGACACAACGCAGAACTTTCATAGGTAGCTCCATGATGAACAGATGAACTACTGGCGTGAGCAGCATACATGGCAAGAATGCCACTTCACATCCATCTCCGCGAGACAGGATGTCCACACCAAAGACCTCAACTGCATGAGAAGGGCGGTGGAGGAAAATGATAGGAGAATTGCTGCGCTCGAAGCCAGATTCGATAGGCAATTCCAGCCCTTCGGTGATGACTGATGCCTTCCTTCGATTGTCCTCGATCCTGACCTATTGACATTTGATATTGAGTTCCTTGACTTTGGTTACAATGGTTGATAGCCCCATCTGAACATTAGGATCCCTATGCGCGGGGTTCCGACTTTTATTTCTTTATTTCTTTACTCTGCTTTACTTATCTTTATTGCTTTATGTTATTTACTTTGCAACTGCTTTACTTTTCTGCATTTCTATTCGAATAATTTTACTTATTTACATGCTTGATTATATATATATTTCTGCTTTTATATTTCTATCTGCTTATAATAATTAAATAGTACTCCGAAAACCTTTTTTTTGTATGTTATGTCTCCATTTCTTATAGAGCATCTATAACGGGAGCAGGCCTATGCTGGAAGCTAAAGTGTGGAAAGAGGGATGCATACTTGGTTTATCCTCTTATCCCTTTTCTAATTTTAAGCCCCGTTTTGATCTTTAAAGTGTGGAAATATTTTTCTTTATGGCTTTGTGTATGTGTATATTAGAATTTACCATGTTTATTAGGATCGTTTAATGCATACCCTACATCCCTGAGCAATTTCCAAAGTGTGGAAAGGGATCTTTATTTGTCTAAATTTTTAGAATCCCTGTTCGTTCCTTTACCCTGTACCGTATGGAAACATCGAGGACGATGTTTGTTTTAAAGTGTGGAAAGGACGCACCTTGTGCTTTACATGCTTACATGCTTAGTATAAGAAGTTGAAAGATGAAGCTCTTGGGAATGATAAGCGGGTGCATTTGCAGTTTTGAAAAGAGAGTTATTATTGGTGTTATCTAGAGAGAATTTTGACTGGATGCCCAAAAATTTTTACTCTCGAAATATCTTTGAGGAAGTTACTTTTCGCACCCATGAGAGTGTTTAGAGCCAAATAAGTTTATATTCTTGCCTGCTTGCATGATGTTCACCTCTTATTTACGTAGGACCTTAGTCAAGGGTCTCTCGAAGTGGGAGTGTGCACTTTTTAATTTGAGAAAGATAAAACTAGCGAGGCCCGGAATTGAACTAACCTTGGTAGGGCATGGGGCAAAAGGTGAGCCTAATGGTAAGCTTAAGGAGAAAACAAAACCCTTGAACATAAATAGAAAAAGGCATGAGGGGTTGACATGAGGAGAAGTTGAAAAGGCAAAAGGCCAATCACCAAGAGTTTAAAATTGAGGGAAGCCGATTCGTTGCGTTGTGTTCAAACCATAGTCTTCGGTAAGCAAAAAACTTTATCTGGAGTCGGTTGTTCACATAAAAAGATCCCAAGAATTGAGAAAATAGAGCTGAGGTGAGCCGCTTTGCTAGGATTCGAGTACCCATTGCACTGACCTCCGAAAAAGCATGGAGCTCCATGTGAAGTCGGGTGGCTCGATGACGTTATCCTAGGAAGTGAGAAGAAAGAGGGACCGCGCTAAGCCAAAAGCGGTGAGTGGTCCATGCCCCTACCCTCATTTACATTTACGTTGGGCTTTGGCGTATAAGGATGGAAAGTTGATTAGCTAGTGCACATCGTTCCCACTAGTGGGATCGGCTAGAGGCCCTATTTAAATAGAAGGTGAACCGAAACTTCGGAAATGCATGGTTGCGTATGGTGCGAGGAGTGTGATCCCTTGTTTTAATTGTTTATCTACGAAAGGTTTTTATTTCCCCAAAATATTTCTTGAGTTGCTGACATCTGACCAAAATCCTTTGTACATAACACAAATGATTTCTCCACTTTCAATAGTCTTAGACACCCATCATTTTCACTTGCCAAAAGCTTTGTTTTGCATGAGAAAGTATCTCGGAGACTTATTTGCTTAAATAGAAAAATGTCTTGCTTGAGGATAAGCAAGAAACAAAGTGTGGAAAATTTGATAAGACTCCGAGATACCCTTAAATCAGGCACATTTTAGGGTGGTTTATCGCGTCTATAGCATCCTTACTTGGTAAATTATGTTCATAAATGCTTGAAAATCACTAACTGATGCACAGAAGCTACTTTTAGCTTAAAAGATGTGAAACAGGAGCCCCTGGAGCAAATAGGAGCAAAAGTTGAGCTTAAAAGAGAACCAGGCAAGAACGGAGCCCCGGAGGACCCAACTGGATGGTCACACGCGTGTGAGCATGCGTCAAAACTTTCCAGTAGCCTCCCACGCACGCTCACACGCGTGTGGATGGCGTGGAGATGGTGATGCACGAATTTCGACTAGGGTTGTCATTTCGGAGACTATTTAAACCCCTTTGATGAATTTTCAGAGGAGGTTCCCAGAAAATTAGTTTTCCCTTTTCTTAGTTTTTCCTTTGGAGAACTTTCTCCATTTTTCTTAGTTTTTAGATTAGATCAATCTCCATTGTAGCAAGACAACAAGCTTGGATTGAAGATCTTCTTCTCTCTAGGTGATTTCTATTTCATTTCTATAATTTTAGCTATCTTGATCTTAGATTAAATTAGCTTTTGCTTGAGTTTCATATTATGAGTAGCTAGTTTAGTCTAGGGATTTGGATTGCGTGATTGAATATTGCTTGTGTGATGATCTTATCTCTATATCTTGGATTTATGTGTTTGTGTTGATGGATTACCTATTCTTGTCTATTGATTGTTGTTTTGATGAGATCTTGTTTGGATTTGGTCAATCTAGATGAGAGATTGAGCTCTTGAATCTTTCATGTCTTTGATTAGAGTTAGGATTTCAAGCTTGGCACAATCATAGTTTCTATGGACTTCTTAAGAATAGTAGGATAGTGTGTAGCTTAAGTGTTTGATAAAATTCCTCTTAGAGCTTTGGATGCTTGAAGGCACTCCTAAGTCAAAGAAGCCTTAGTACACAAAGGTGGAAAAGGACTAAGACAACACACTCTTGAATAGCCAATATCCTAGCAATCCTAATCCATGACCTTAGACACTCTCCTATGCAATATTCATGAACACTATCCAATCCCTACCCCTTTTACATATTTGCAAAATCCCTTTTTACTTTACTACTCTCTTACACTCAAACCAACCAAATGAACTACTCTCACTCACAATTCCACCCTTCACCACACTCAAATCCTATGCATGACCCAATCGAGTAAACTCCCGAACGCTTGACACACCTCCACGTCCCTCCTTCGAGACCGACACTCGGGGAGTAACAGACTTTCCATTTTATCACACAAATATCTTTTGACGAATCACACCACTCTATTACCGCAAAAAGAACACTCTGTCATATCCCGCATACTCACACATGTCAACCGACATTAGAATCATTAAAGCATCAATGTGCTAACCTCGTGCGGGAGCCACTATTCTAACGAGGAGTGGTAGGGAGTCCGAAACCCCCACAGTGACACGCTACGTTCCATAATTTAGTTGTCCCATTGAACCTAGGTGCCAACTAGGTTGGGTATCCACTATAGAACTTATACCAAGGGCTTCAGACCCATTCCTCGTGTCAACTTCTCGGTCAACTCTCTACTTAACCCTTTGGTTAACGGATTCGATATGTTGTCTTTTGACTTTACGTAGTCAACCTAGAAAACACCAGTTGAGAGAAGTTGTCTAATGGTATTATGTCTACGGCGTATATTTCTAGACTTACCATTATACATATGACTTCGTACTCTCCCAAGTGTGGCTTGACTATCGCAATGCACACATATTGGAGGTACAGGTCGTTCCCAATTAGGAATATCCTCTAGAAAATGGCGTAGCCATTCAGCCTCTTCACAACATTTGTCCAAGGCTATCAGCTCAGATTTCATCGTGGATCTAGCTATCACGGTTTGCATAGAGTATTTCCATGCAACAGTTGCACCGGCTAGTGAAAACACGTAGCCACTCGTGGACTTATAGTCCTTAATATTTGATATCCAGTTAGCATCACAATACCCTTCAAGTACAGCAAGATATCCCGTATAGTGCAAGGATTTTATCAATATAATGAGATTGGCTCAACACGAGACTATCTGGTCTCCTATAATGATTTTAATCCCGAGGATCAAATCAGCCAGACCCATGTCCTTCATGTCAAATCTTACATTTAACATGTTTTTGGTAGACTTGATCATTCGATCATTACTACTAACGATGAGTATATCGTCTAAGTATAAACAGAGAATGACATACCCGTCCATCGTTTCCTTAACATAGACACACTTGTCACTCTCGTTTATTTTAAATCCATTGGTTAACATCGCATGGTCAAACTTCTCGTGCCACTGCTTAGGTGCTTGCTTTAACCCATATAGCGATTTAACCAACTTACAGACTTTCTTTTCTTGGTCTGGAACAACAAACCCTTCGGGTTATTCCATATAGATTTCTTCATCTAACTCGCTATTTAAGAAAGCTGTTTTCACATCCATTTGATGGACTTCCAAATTCCGCAATGCGGCTATGGCAAGTATCATCCGAATGGAGTTTATTCTCGTTACGGGAGAATACATGTCGAAGTAATCAAGGCCCTCGCGTTGCCTGTAACCCTTGATTACAAGCCTAGCCTTATACTTCCCGATGGAACCATCCGATTTCATCTTCCTTCTAAAGACTCATTTGGATCCTAAGGGTTTACTACCCGGAGGAAGATCAACAAGTTCCCAAGTGTGATTCTATAGAATAGAATCCACTTCACTTTTAATAACCTCTTTCCACATTGGTCCTTCCGTAGAAGTCATAGCTTCTACGTACGTTCGAGGCTCATTTTCTATCAGACAAGATAGAAAATCCGGATCATTTTCTATGAAACAAGTTAGAGTACTCGAATCATACTCTAACAAGTAGGTAAGAAAATCAGGACCAAATGATTTTTCAACTCTTGCCCGCTTATTGCGTCTAGGCTCGAGCTCGGGTTCTTTCTTAGAATCCCCACTATCATTGTCCACAGGTTCGTCAAATGTTTGTTTTGACGTACTCGGTCCCTCGCTAGACCTACAAGGAAATACATTTTCGAAGAAGGATGCATTCCTTGATTCAATTATCGTGTTCTTATGCACGTCCGGATTTTGGGACTCATGTATTAAGAACCGATAAGCGCTACTGTTATGTGCATAACCAATAAAGATACAGTCCACGGTCTTTTGACCTATCTTTATTTTCTTCGGTGTTGGCACCAAAACTTTGGCAAGACACCCCCACACATTGAGGTATTGGTAGGAAGGCTTCCTACCTTTCCACAGCTCATAAGGAGTCTTATCGAGCTTCTTGCGGGGTACCTTATTTAAAAGGTAATTACTTGTCAAAATCGCCTCACCCCACAAATTTTGAGGTAAGCCCGAACTGATAAGCATCGCATTCATCATTTCTTTCAATGTACGATTCTTTCGTTCGGCAACATCGTTCGATTGAGGTGCGTAAGGTGTCGTACGCTCGTGTATGATTCCTACACTTGCACAGAAGTCACCAATTGGTGCTTAGTACTCACCACCTCTATCGCTTCTAACCTTTTTAATCTTTCGATTAAGTTGGTTTTCAACTTCATTCTTATAAAGAATGAATTTATCCATGGCTTCATCTTTGCTTTTCAACAAATACACATAGCAATATCGTGTGCAATCATCGACAAACGTGATAAAATATTTATTACCACCTCTAGTTTATATCGATCTAAAATCGCACAAATCACTATGGATTAATTCCAGTGGTTCAGTTTGCCTTTCAACCGACTTGAAAGGTGCCTTAGTTAGTGATGTTGCTGGTTATGGTGGTGAGTGTGAATGTGTATGGAAGGTGATAAAACGAAGAATTAAAACTCCACGAGTGTCGTGTCTCTCAAGGATGGCGAATGAGGATCGAATTAGTGTGGACATTAATGGTGTTAAAAGGTAAGAGTTGCAAGTATCACAAAAGGTTGATTTGATAAGTAAGTTTGGGGTTGTAGAAATGGGTTTATACTAAAGAATGCAAAAGAAATGAAAGGGGTGTACACCAACGTTAAGCAAATCGATTGTAATTTGGGAAACGAGTTTCGTGATCGAGTAAGGGAGTCAAGGCATTAGTACCGAGTGGCGTCACACTCAGACTCTCAATCCTCATTCGGTTGAGGCATTTTATCGAACACCTAGTCTACCACTCCTCTCGTATCTTGTCCTTTCGGACTAAGAGCATAGATATGGGCGAGTTGGGCTCGTGAGAGGCCGCTATCGCGCACTCTCTCACTTCCACTCAGTTTACTAACTATTCCAGCCGAAATAGAAGTAAAGCTTGATCAACATCAATCATACAAACATCAATCCTACTCCTTCAAATCTCAAAATCATAAAGCAATTTCTAAGCAACAATCAAGAGTCTAACAAAGGCACACACGCCCAAATTACTCTACTCAATCCTGGAGATCATTCAAAACAACAAAGCAAAAATTACTTTCAAAAATAAATCTAAACAAGCAATCCAATGGAAAGAGTGTGTTACCCAAGGAATGGTGAGTTCTACATCTTCAATCCGTCTTCAATTCTAAAGATCTATACTAATCTAATGGAAATTGAGTGTGTTTTTCCTCCCCAAAGGGGAAGGAATAGAGAGAGAATTCATATCTGAAAATTGGGAGAGTCCTCCTCCAAAAATAAGAAAGAAGGGTTTAAATAGCTGCTCAAAAAGTCGAATTTCCGTTGTTGCCCTACTGGGCGCGTCCACGCCCGCTACCACGCGTGTGACCCTGCGTGGCAGCTCCCTGGAATAAATCCACGCATGCTCACACGTGTGTGATGGTGCGTGGCAGCCTCCTGCTTGGTTGATTCTTTGTTTGTTGCTTCTTTTTGGCCCAAAACTTTGCTATATCCTACGGAAATGACTCTAAATACATTCCTTGAGCTGGATTTGTCAAATAGGTGCTAATCAGAGGTTTTATCCATAAAAATGATCATAATTGGGTGCTGAGACAGTAAAATATCATCTAAACATGACCCGAAATTTGACTGTTTTTGGCACCTATCAAAGTTTCCACACTTTAGATCTTGCTTGTCCTCAAGCAAGCACACTATCAAATTCTAATCATCTAAGTGTCAAGAACAGTTAAGTGAAGACATGATAATCAAAAGCTTTGCATTCAGGTACGTTGGAATAGAGTGAGTGAAATTCCCTTCACTATCTACCAAGGCTATTAAGTTTAGGCCAAACAAATGTAAGGAATATACTTCAGAAGCAAGTGTCTTCAAAAGTAATGTTTCAATCACACTTTGTCAAACATGCAATTATTGAAAATTCGTCTTCCATTTTGTTGGGCCTAAAAGCCGATCCCACTAGTGGGAACGATGTGCACACCCTTTGCCAAACTTTCCATCCTTACGCCAAAGCCCCTGTACTGAAAATTAAGTGAGGGTAGGGACATGGACCGCTCATCGCCGTGGCTTTGGGCGATCACTCTTTCTTCTCAACCCCCTCAGATCTCATTTTTCGGGCTACCCGACTTCACATGGAGCTCCATGCTTTTTCGAAGGTCAGTGAAATGGGTGCCCGAATCCAAGCGAGGTGGCTCACCTCCTCTCAATTTTATCATCTCCTAGGATCTCTTTGGGACAACGGACTTCACATGGATCTCCATGCTTTTTCGAAGACGGTGCAATGGTTGCCCCATACCCTAGCAAGACGGCTCACCTCTCGTTTTATCTCAGGGAGTTGCCATTTTGAGGCCTTAAAACAAACTTTCACCGCGACTTCCCCTCATGCCTTTTACTTGGGGTTAGGAAGTTTTTCACTCTTTAAGCTCTCTATAGGCTCTCCTTTTGCCCCATGTTCTACTAGGATTAATTCAATTTCCGGGCTTCACAATTTTTTATCTTTCTAAAGCTTAAGGGGTACACACTCCCACTTCGAGCGATCCTTGACTAAGGTCCCACTAAAATAGAAGATGAAAAGCATGCAATCATTCAAAATTTAAGATTGTTTTGTGGTGGTGCAGTGTGTGTCACAACAAGTGGCTTCCAGAGTATATTTCAAAAATTTGTTTTGGCATAAAAGTAAGAGTCTCCCTAGATAGCCGACAATAACATTCTCTCTTCACCTAATACCTTAACAACTCAACTGATTGTCCATCTTATGCAAAGGATCCTTTCCACACTTTAAAAGATAACACCGTCCTCGATGTTGCCATGAGGAGCGGTGGAAAAGAACTGGGTCAGAGGATTAATAACTAAGGAGCACCTTTCCACACTTTAAAAGTGTTTCCTGGGTTTGGACTAATCTACTCAAGGTTCATCACCCAAAAAGATCTTTCACTAATTAAAATTATCACTCAAGGAGTCAAGAATATCATTCCAATCATTTGAACAAACTATTCTTCTTTCAAAAGGGAATAAAAGATATACCTTGCATACCAATTCTTCATTTTAAGCATTGGACGTCCCTTCTCCTAAACAAAATATCCCATAATAGATTTCTTAACAAAAGATGGATAGTAAGAATTGTACCTCGTTTGACCATGTGGTTCATTGGTTCAATCTCTTCCTTATTGAGCTTGGGGTGCCTCCCAAGAGCGCCACGTTTAACATCCTTGGTTGGACAAAACGTGATAAGATCGAGACAGAGCACTAACATAACAAAAACATAAGAAGATAAATAAAGACAAAATATTGTTTCCAGGCAGATTCTCAAAGTTCAGTCAAAAGTTACTTAAACATCCAAATTTCTTGCAAAGGCAAGATTTCATCAACTGTCATTTATAGCCCCGCACTGGGTCCTCTTTTTGCCAGTTCTTCTCGCAGAAATGCAACTTGCATGCTTAAATCCTGAATGAGTTCATAGTGTCTAGCGTCCCTCTACTCCAAGAGTGCTTCATGCTCCATGTGCAACTCATACTGGAATCGTTGCATTGTTTCCCAATTGGTGACCTTTGTGAAGCGTGCTGGAGCTGCTGGTGATGAAGGTGACGGAGTAGGAGTCGGGCTCTTTGAAGGTGGTGCATCATTGGAGATTGAGATGTTCAGCGACAGGGTTGGCGAAGAATGACGTTGTTCGTCCGAGGGTGTGTGGGTTTGTTCTCTCGACGTGTTTGGTTGGGGAGATTCTGAGGACGAAGGAGGAGGTGGTGTATTGACTCCCTCCTTTGGTGTCTTGGGTAGTCTTTTCTTAGTTGCTCTTGTCCTCTTTCTCATTCGCAAGGTTCGACCAATATTTAGCTCAGATAAGTCCGTCATTGACAACGGAGTCATCGTCACGCTCTTCATAACCTTGCTGGTTTCTTCCATCCTTGCCTGATACCCTAAAGCGAAACACAGTTGAGTAACTAATGGCCCGACGAACAAGGAAGTAACTTTTGCATGTTGTTGTGCCTTCAACCATCTTTTGCACACAACTCCCATGTTCACGGGTGTGTTCGTGTCCATACTCCAAAGTGCAAATAAGTCAGTCTGGTAGACCCTTGCGAAATTTCCGGTGCGTCCTTCCCATGATTGAGCAATAATCCGTCGGATTATTCGAATATCATCTCTCCTGAGCTGAGATTGTAGTACTCTCGATCCGCTCCATTCAACTCCTGGTTTTGCAATCTGCTTCCAATATCTCCTGGGAGTCTCGGATTCACCGAAATCTATCAGGAGTTCTTTGTACCACAAACTCTCTTGGTCCTCCTTAGTATAGAATCCAAGCAAGATTCCTAGAGTGTTGACCGAGATATGATGAGGCTTATTGAAGAGATTGAATTTGATCGTTGGCCTTTTCAGGTCGCTAGTTTTCCCTGTAACCTCCAGAGTGGCCACAAATTCAAAAACGGTAGGTACGTTGGTTAAGTGGCGCCATCCAAAGATTTTACTCCAGAAAGGTTGATGGATGAGGCATGCCAGTGAGTTTCGACATTGAAAAGGGTTCAATGTTGCTAAGTCAATGAAATTCCAACTGGTTATCGGAAAGTAGACCGCATACTCAAAACGTCTCTGCTGCTTCTCCGTTAAAAGTATCCTTTGTTCCATAATTCTTTCATTCCTTTATTCCTTAGGTTCAGTCAGCTCAGTCTCCATTATCGGGGCTTTCCCTTTTCTAACCCGCATTTCTTCTCGATTAGCTGTGGATGAGTGGGAAGACATTGCCTAAAAGACACAATCAACAATGTTTAAATATATTGAGATGATATGTGAGCATATGTATGCTAAGGAGTAACATAGAACCTATCCATTGTATCCATTATATTCATACTAATTTCAAGAAAATGAACATGTCATATATGAGCAATATTATGTAGAATTCAAAATAGTCAATATAAGGTCAATTTCCTCTTCCTCCCCTAGCTAGGTGGGGGTTGAAAAATGAGAAGACAATGAACATTTCGAAATTGACAGAGCAATATGTGGGAATCATCATTCTCAAAGCCTAGAGAGCAAGAAATTTCCACATTTCATGCTTCATATTCCCTATTTCATCTTGAATTCCACACAACAAGAATATACCCAAATCACATAGGGTTTGCAATCTAGATATCAAGAAGTTCTTAAATCATGCAATGTTCACCATCAATAGCAAATATAGGTTCCAAGCAAGTCCTAGAATATATTTCTAAACCATTTCAATCAAAGAAATCATCACGCCACAAACATTCATACAAATATGCCTTCCAAAGAAAATAAATCTCAATAGATGTAAAGGAAGATAGAGAGAATGAATGTTACCTTTTGAAGAGCTTAAGAAGGAGATTCAATA
>CM008336.1:33505304-33519492 GCA_002525835.2 Ipomoea batatas | reverse complement strand
CTTGGATTGGTCTATCCAGCTAAACACACAGATTTCGGGACTTTGCCAAGCGTCCCATGTACTTTTGCTTCAAGGAATGCCCCAAGGTGTAGGACATCCTTGAATTCGAATCTAAACAAAAGAAGTGTAAGATATATAATGGTGAGGCGTTTAGTCTCAAACACTCCTAAGGATTCTCCTAAGGTAGTGTCTTCTTCTTTTGTGTTGTCATACTTCTTTCCACCCTTATCAATTTTGTAACAAGGTTGAGACCATATCCTAACACTGGAAGTTATATCACTCCCCTCAAGTTCCTCGAATAAATTAAACGTGAAAATTCCCTCCTTATCCATCATCTCTTTCTCACACTCTCTATTCTCATTTGCCCACTCTAATTGCCTGAAAGAATCACCATTTTCTTTTTCAGAATATAACGAAGTAATATCCCCCTCACGTATCAACTCTTCTCGTCCCAAATCATAGGATTCATTTTCCAAGAATTTAAAACTATCATATCCATCTTCAAACAAACTAGAATCCCTATGATTTCCAACCAATATATCACGATTTACTATCGAATCATCCTCCCAAAAAATTAAAGCAATCATAGTCGCAAGTAATAGAAATATCAATGCGTAGGGAGTCGTCTTTACAAGGAGCATGAGTATTTTTATCAAAACTTTCGCACTCATTGAGAAAATTGTCAACAAAGCCTATGGAATCATTCTCCCGGAAATAAAAACATTCAGTATCATAAGAATATAAATCATTGTTGCATTGTAAAAGGGAGTCATCCACTCGAGTGTCAAAAGTAAATCTATCAAGAGAACAGGTATTTTCGAAGGCAGTAATGCAAGAAGGTTTAGGAATGTTACCATATGTGGGCTCTTTATCTTCCCATACTACTTCGATGTTCTCATCATCACTCTCCATCTCGACCTCTTTTGGATTTTCCAATTCGAAATTTGGAACTTCTTCTAGCACCGGAGCATAGCAATCTACCATCCCTTCCCTTCCTACTTCTTTTTCAGCGTTTTGTGTATCCATCCTTGGATTTGCTTCCAGGATTGGGAGAATTTCTTCAAGTGGATTACGTGATGAACTTGTCCTCATGAACTCCTCCATCATGGCTAGCATTTTTGTTTCAATCTCCTCCAATGGAAGTCTTTCTTCCCGGAGAGTAGCGAGATAATCCTTTAATTCGCTCCTAATTTCGGCTTTCAAGTTAGACATATCCTCCTTGGCCATTCTTGTAAATACTTCTATTTTTGTTTTAAGAATTTCTATTTCGTCCTTGGCCGGTGGGATATAATCACAAGGATTGGGTATGGTGAAATATGGATTAGAAGGTGGTGTTTCAAGGAAATGGGTAGGACTGTTTACTTTAAGAATTTGTGATGGAGATGGGTAATGGTTGTTTGGGTGGGAATTATGGAACGAAAATGGCTCGGGAGTATAACTTGGGTCAATTGTTCTCATCATTTGTGCAAGCTTACTCTCTATATTTTGGGTTATTTCTCTGGAGCTTACCGAGTCATTTTGATAAGTGGAGTGTTGTGGGGGAAATTCATTTTGATACGGTGGGATAGGGTGTGTGTATGGTAGTGGGGGATGGTTATGTATATAAGATGGATAAGAGGTTGGATGCGGTAAGTAGTGATATGGAAATGGACAAGGGCTTTGAGGTGGGTAATGATATGTTGGTGGAATGTAAGTATGGGTGGAATGGGGATAATATGGATATGGTTGGGGTGGAATATGGTTTAAAGGATTACCCTCATGGTATGGTAACCATGGGGATGCAATCGAGCTCTCATTGGTAAGCTTCTAATTAATTTTTCAATAGAAATTTCATGCACAAAGCTTAACCAACAACAAGTATTTGCAACTAGAAGTAGTTGCAAGTGAGCAGAAAGATATTCAAGGTAATAAAGCTCACTTCCTAAAACAAATATCAAAAAATAAGAAAATAAAACAAACAAAAAGAAAGCAACGCAAGAACTCTTAAAAATTAACTCCAAAAACGTCAACACAATTCAAAACCGTTTGCCATCACCGGCAACGGCGCCATTTTGATGTTGCTGGTTATGGTGGTGAGTGTGAATATGTATGGAAGGTGATAAATCGAAGAGTTAAAACTCCTCGAGTGTCGTGTCTCTCAAGGATGGCGAATGGGGATCAAATTAGTGTGGACATTAATGGTGTTAAAAGGTAAGAGTTGCAAGTATCACAAAAGGTTGATTTGATAAGTAAGTTTGGGGTTGTAGAAATGGGTTTATACTAAAGAATGCAAAAGAAATGAAAGGGGTGTGCACCAACGTTAAGCAAATCGATTGTTCTTCCTAGGGAATTTGGGAAACGAGTTTCGTGATCGAGTAAGGGAGTCAAGGCATTAGTACCGAGTGGCGTCACACTCAGACTCTCAATCCTCATTCGGTTGAGGCATTTTATCGAACACCTAGTCTACCACTCCTCTCGGATCTTGTCCTTTCGGACTAAGAGCATAGATATGGGTGAGTTGGGCTCGTGAGAAGCCGCTATCGCGCACTCTCTCACTTCCACTCGGTTTACTAACTATTCCGGCCGAAATAGAAGTAAAGCTTGATCAACATCAACCATACAAACATCAATCCTACTCCTTCAAATCTCAAAATCATAAAGCAATTTATAAGCAACAATCAAGAGTCTAACAAAGGCACACACGCCCAAATTACTCTACTCAATCATGGAAATCATTCAAAACAACAAAGTAAAAATTACTTTCAACAATAAATCTAAACAAGCAATCCAATGGAAAGAGTGTGTTACCCAAGGAATGGTGAGTTCTACATCTACAATCCATCTTCAATTCTAAAGATCTATACTAATCTAATGGAAATTGAGTGTGTTTTTCCTCCCCAAAGGAGAAGGAATAGAGAGAGAATTCAGATCTGAAAATTGGGAGAGTCGTCCTCCAAAAATAAGAAAGAAGGGTTTAAATAGCTGCTCAAAAAGTCGAATTTCCGTTGTTGCCCTACTGGGCGCGTCCACGCCCGCTACCACGCGTGTGACCCTGCGTGGCAGCTCTCTAGAATAAATCCACGCATGCTCACACGCGTGTGATGGTGCTGGCAGCCTCCTGCTTGGTTGATTCTTTGTTTGTTGCTTCTTTTTGGCCCAAAACTTTGCTATATCCTGCGAAAATACTCTAAATACATTTCTTGAGCTGGATTTGTCAAATAAGTGCTAATCAGAGGTTTTATCCATAAAAATGATCATAATTGGGTGCTGAGACAGTAAAATATCATCTAAACATGACCTGAAATTTGTCTGTTTTTGGCACCTATCAGTTAGTTTTGCCTCAACACAAATTTCACATTTGTTATTTGTGTCAATTTGAAAAGTAGGAATACGGTTCATGCTAATTAATCTACGCATAGAGTTAAAATTAACATGACCTAGTCTACCATGCCACAGATTGGAAGACTCAAGCAAGTAAACAGAAGTAACGTTGCTTTCATTCATAACAATAGGCATTACACTGAGCTTAAATAGCCCATCAATTACATAACCTTTGCCTACAAACATTCCTAACTTTGACAAAACAACCTTGTCTGACTCGAAGACCATCTTGAAGCCATGCTTATTCAGCAACGAGCTAGACACCAGATTTTTCCTCAGCTCAGGAACATACAGCACGTTCTTCAACGTCAGCTCCTTCCCGGAAGTCATCTTCATAACCACCTTGCCCAAGCCCTCCATAGCTGACTGAGCAGAGTTTCCCATCCACACCTTCTCGCCCTCCACGGTCTCAAAGGTACTGAACATCTCCCGGTTGCAACAAAAATGCCTTGTTGCACCGGTGTCGATGAACCATTCACGTGGGTTAGAGCCCATGAGGTTCACCTCAGTGATCATAGCCGAAAGGCTAATCTCGGCTACTTTCTGGCTCACATCTCCAACCATGTTGGCTTCAGAACTCTTGTTCTTCTTCTTTGGAGCCTTGCATTCAGGCGACTTGTGGCCAGTCTTGCCACAATTGTAGCACTTACAATGGAACTTACCCTTGGTAATGCCACCTTTCGGACCTAGCTTCTGCTTGTCCTTCTTAGCCTTCTTGGAGTGTTGATTGTGCTCCACGACGTTGGCTTTAGCGCCACCTAAGACAGGACCTTTCCCGTCAGTTTTCCTGTTCCCCTCTTCAATTCTGAGTCGCTGGATCAGGTCCTCCAGGTTCATCTCCTTTCGCTTGTGCTTAAGGTAGTTTTTGAAGTCCTTCCACCCTGGAGGCAGTAAGTAGATCATCGATGCCACTAGAAAGGACTCACTAATTTGCATGCCCTCGTCACGGATTTCATCAAAGATTAACTGTAAATCTTCAACTTGACTTAGCACAGTCTTGGAATCAACCATTTTAAAGTCGAGGAATCGGCCAACAACAAATTTCTTTGCACCAGCATCCTTGCTTTTGTACTTATGATCCAAGGTTTCCCACAGCGCTTTCGCTGTGCCAATTTTACGATATACATCGTAAAGACCAGCGCACAGTTCGTTCAGGATATAGTTGCGGCAAAGGAAGTCCGAATCCTTCCAAAACCCAACCTCCATCACGGATTGTGGATCATCTTTCTTCAACTCAGGTACTTTCTCGGTCAAGAACCTTGCCAAGCCGAGTGTAGCCAGGTAGAACAGCATCTTTTGCTGCCACCTCTTGAAGTTCGAACCAATGAACTTCTCCGGCCTTTCGGCCGAACCACTTGGTGGTACCCCTCGTAGGGATGTACCCCTCAATGCCCACACCATTTTGTGAACCAACGTTCACTAGTGCTTGGGAATGTGCAACTTCGTCGCCATTCCCACCACTGTTGTTCTCAAAATCATTCTCACCCTCATAAACTGGAAGTGCAGGATTCTCCATTTCTTTTTCAAGATAAACAAAGAAATAAGGTTTTAAGCTTGTTAGGAAATAATATTACGAAAATAATATTTCCAGAAAACAACAAGCACAAAAGAAACGAAAGGAATATTTGGACAAGGGTAAGCTTGAGTCGTGCACTTACTACACTGTCCTTAAAACCTTATTTGCTACCTCCCAAGGTGCTATGAGCGTTGTAGTCTAGGTTTCCCAAGATAAAGCAAGGTTCGATTTCTAGTTTGAGCACTCAAACTTCGAAACCCAACGAACAAGAACAAAGGCCTGAACACAGTATGCAAAGAAGGGAGTAGAAGTAGATTTTCAAGAGAGAAATGTGTGTTTTTCGTTCTATGTAAATCTGCTGCTTCTACCATGATCTTATATAGGAGTTGCTGGATTAATAGCATTTAATCATAGGCACTTAATCTGATCATAAAACCATGTTTGTAACTCCTATAACGGTAGAGCACTACTTGAGAATTGATTCATATAATAAAAATTGGAATTAACCCATAATTAATTACGTAACGGATGAATCAAAACTTGAAAGGTCACTACCCGAGACAAGGAGTCACACCGAGGTGATCAGATTACACGAATGGACTACGATTCGGCCAATGATTCGGGGTACGAAAGGCCGAACCATTACGCGAGTCGTCCGAACCAATCTGGTTCACGGCTTAGGCCGAACCAACGAGTCCTTGGGCAAGGACTAGGAGACCACCACGAGTCCTTCTTGGCCGAGGACTGGAGACCGGATCCGAATCCTTGTTGGCCGAGGACTAGTGGAGTCCGAATCCTAGTGGCTTAGTGTTGGAAAAAAGTCTCGAAAATTTGGCATAACTTAGCCCGCAAGGCCAGCCAATTTTCTGAACAACATTCGTGCCCGTAGGTGCCAACGCACACGAGTTCAAGCCTTTTCGAACTCATTTTGGAATTTGATTCGCACCCCCACCCCCGCGCGCGCGCGAGAGAGAACTTCTATGTTATACAATTCACTAAGCCTAAGAAAGGCTCTTGTATAAATAGTGGTGCAAACCCACTTCCCAAACCAATGTGGGACAAAGCATTATTCTAAAGCTTTCCCACCATTTTCCCAATTCAAATGGGTCAACTTTGAGAACCAATTTCTCATTCACCCATTATCCGTTTTGTGCGTACAATATATCAATCTCTTCGTCTAACTAAGAAGAACCCAAATCCACTTTGACCCGACCCAAATTGGAAGTGGACCCCACATTTATTTGTAACACAAAATAGCCACTTAAATTGCTATTTTCGAACAGATTTTTCTCTCTTATCTCTTTAGAAGTAGTGATTGCGTGCTTCTCTCTTATGAAGTACCGATCGCGTGCTTCTCTCTTATGAAGTACCGATCGCGTGCTTCATTCTCTTTTCCGAAGTTGCGATCGACTACTTCTCTCTTCTATGAATCACTGATCTTCTGTTTCTCTCTTCCGAAGTCCTGATCGTCTTTCATGAATCACTGATCTTCTGCTTCTCTCTTCCGAAGTCATGATCGTCTGCTTGCTAGTGGGACATAGAATATGCGAACAATACTAAATTAGTTGGTATATTCAACATCACAATATAGTATTAACATATATTATAAAGCATTGTATTATTAAATATCACATGAGATTTGAAAATTTTATATGTAAATAATTCAAATCTACTTATAATACGAAAAATACACAAACACATATACACACACATAAAGTATAAAAAATAATGTGAAATTTTCAAAGTATTAATTGTAATATAAATTTATAGTTATTAGAAAGAATAAATAAATTATTTTTAATATATATATAATAGCTCAATGGAACTTTAATCTATTAAATAAAAGAGGCCAAAAATCTATTTGTTTTCATTAGCCCAACCCACGCTTGTTATCTTGGTATTCTATAATATGGTACGTAATATTATCTATTTTATCTATTATGTTGTTGAATTGCTTTATTAATTTTAGACACAATGCTTAATCTTGTAAAATGCAATTTGAGGAAGAATGAGGAAAATTAAGAAAAGATTAAAATTCAAATCAAGACCTCAAAAATTGCAAACCATCTCGTCAAATTGGCTAGTCAAAATAAAATGAGAAAAATGAAAAGTCAAGTTTGTATTGGACTAAGCCAAAATGTTCGGGTATACGCTTTGGTATCATCAAAAGGGGGAAATTGTTAGGAATATATTGTAATTGTTTTGATAAACCAAAAATGTAATTTTAGACCCCCAATTTTATTTTGAGTCTAGTATAGTAATTATGCCTCAAGCCTAGTCAATTATGTGGAAATAGTGAGTATATAAATTTTAATTTATGCTTCTAAATCGTTCACATCCACTTTACAAATTGGGAAGAATTTGAAGATTGGTCAAGTCTCGTGAACATCCTCGAACATGACAACATTGGTTCGAAATTAATGAATTAATTCTTTGGAAGAATTAATTTAATTCAAGGTGAAGATTTTACAATTAAAGGTCAAAATCAAGGAGTCAACAAGAATGGGTTCTCTCACAAATAAATTCAAAGATAAGGCTAAGGCAAGGAGAGGCTAACTCAAGCAAGAAATTATTTGGAGTTGAGGATGACCTATTGGAAGCCAAGTGGCGTGACCAACCTTAATTTAATTAAGGTGAGGATGATTTATCATATAGAAATAAAAGAGGCTAACTTCAAGAGGTTGACCATCTACAAATAAAACTTAGGAAAGGCTAACTCAAAATGAGGATGACCATGCACAATTTATTGAAGTATGAGGCTAACTCTAAAGTGGATGATCGTATGCATTCATTTGAAAAAGAGGTTGACCTTGTGATATGAAGATAGAGGATGACCATGTACAATACAAGAAGAGGATTACTTACTTCTAATTAAAGAAGAGGTTGACGTATCATTTCAAGAAGGAGGCCGACCTATTTTATTTCAAGAAGAGGTCAACTAAGGCGTGATCAAGAAATAAAAATAGGATGACTTATTTTTATTTATTCTCAAAGATGTCAACTGCCAACATGAAGATTATTCTAAAAAGGAAACGGAAATATTATTTTCCTAACATATATGGCAAGAGGATGATTCCTAAAGGAGAATTAAAAGAAAGCCAAGATTCATGCTATTAAGTGTAGCTTTGTGCAAGACACTTGGTTGAGGAGTATAGCTTTGTGCGAGATACTCGGGGAGCGTAGCTTTGTGAAAGACGCTTAGGAGGGTAGCTTTGTGCGAGGCGCTCAGGATTGAGTGTAGCTTTGTGCAAGACACTCGGAGTTGTATAAGTGCTAGAAGGGCACTGGTTCACTATTGTATCTTGGTGATTGAAGATACTGAAATCCCTCATTGGAGTGAAAGGAGAAGAGTTGACTATAAGGATTACACCACCTCTGAACCACTATAAATTTATGTGTCCATTTATTTATCTGCTTACATATTTCGTGCATACTTATCTTATCATCACTGCATCACATGCATTATATACTTTGTCATATTTATCATTCTAGCATCTAGAATCACGTGCCATTACAATTGTATGCAAGTCTAATTCATACTCATCATCATCCTACTTTTGTATTTGCTTGTATATTTCGAACCTCACTATTCACTGCTTAGATTATTTCATCTGGGTTTGATTGTTCCCACGTTTGCATGTGAACCATACTTTGCATTCTTATTGATTGAGCTATTTCAAGAGTTTCTAACGTGTTGCATGTAACAAAGCTCTTCATTTTTTACATGAATTTGATTATAGCATTTTATCGTATCTTATTACACTGCGAACTCTAATTTGGTTATTTGTTTTGTGCTTGTTACCTAGAGTTGAAATTACCAAAGTGTTATAATATTTTAAATTATTTGAAAAGTTTATCCACCCTACTCCCCCCCCCTCTAGACTTTTCCCACCCTATCGGGACCAACACATAGATTTACCTTCGGAAAGTAATGGAGGTCAAAAATCTTAGTCAGTTATTAGGTTGGTTACGTAACCGGCCAATCGTTTGCTCACCCGAATGTATGCAAACGATTAAACCAAGCCCGTGGAGCTTGTTTCAACCCATACAGACCTTTTTAACAAGCACACATGATTTGGAAATTGTTCATCAATGTATCCTAGAGGTTGCTTCATATACACAATTTCAGACAGGTTTCCTTTTAAGAATGCATTATGAATATCAAGTTGTCTAATGGTCTAGCCAGATGAGATAGCTAGAGAGAGTAACAACCTGACAGTAGTGGGTTTAACAATAGGACTGAATGTGTCAAAGAAATCCTGACCTGGGACTTGATTGAAACCCTTTTCAACTAACCTGGCTTTATGTCTCTCAATTGAACCATCAACCTTTCGTTTGGTGCGGAATACCCACTTGCAACCAATTATATTCATGTCAGGCGTAGAGGGGACAAGGCACTATGTTTGATTTTGGAGGAGAGCATTAAACTCTTGATCTATAGTTTCACGCCATTAAGAGTGCTTGACTGATTGAGTGTAGCAAGTGGGTTTAGTAAGACAAACCTAAGCAGATAGAGTAGTGGGAGGAGCTTGGGAACGACTGTGAGTGGCCATGGCATGAGTTTGTGTGGAGGGCGTCACAGATTTGCCACGTGGACGGCCTCGTGGGCGCGCATTGACAGTGGGAGGAACAAATGACAGCAATGTAGTAGTGTCAGGGGGTGTGAAGGTAGCTTTGGCCCATGGTGTAGAGCTAGGATCCGACACTACCTATAATGGAGATTTAGTAGCAAAAGGAAAACGTTCTTTATCAAACTTAACATGTCTGCACACTGATAGGTGCCAAAGATACCTAGGTTGAGGGTCTAATATGGGGGTGAAGTTGTGTTATTTGATACCTTTTGTGGTTAATTTATGGTGTTATGCGCTCTAATGTGCCAATCTTATAAATGCTCTATCAATTCATGCACTTTGAAAGGTTTTGAAAGTGTTGAGCTTGAGGAGAAAGCATATGGACTTGACAAAGAAACAACCAAGGGATGAAGCTTAACAGGAGGCCTCCACGTGAAGCCCACGAGCGTGGACAACTTGTGGGAGTGGAATAGAAAGTTCCACGCCACTAGTCCACAAGTTGGAAGGTGGTGTGAGTGGAATAAGTGGTTGGTCCACAAGTGATCCACACTCGTGAACGAGCTTGTGGATATCCCCTAGGCGCGAAGGTTAAAGATTGTTATTGGAGGAAAGCTATTTAAAGGCCTAGATTACATATTTTAGGAGCTTTTTGATCATTTTCAGATTTTTAGATTGTAGAGAGAGAAATTGTAGAGGAACACAGTTTGCTCTTAGTTCAAGATCAACATTGAAGTCAAATTGTTTTTGGATTTTGATTGCAACTCCTTAGGTAATCTCTAATCTCTATCTTGATTTGCATTTCAATTTACCTTCAATTGCACTTTTCAATTGGTGAAATTAGGTTAATCTTGTTTTCAATTCCAAGCATGAGTAGCTAATTTCTTTTATAGGAATTGAGTTGTGAAGTGAGACATGATGCTAGTGTAGATCTTTAATTCTCAATTGGGAGATTGAATTGCGTTGAGTGGATGTATTGTTCTTGTCATTTGTTGGTGAATTGTATGCTTCTTTGAGGGTGACCATCTCTTAGAATGTTCAAAGGCATTAATGCTAGGCAAGAAATTGTTAGGGTTAATATAGCTCCAATGAATTAATTCCCAAAATGGTCCTCCGACTATGGTCTTTTCTTAAATTGGTCCCTTGACTTTTAATTGCACCCAAAATGGTCCTTTGACTTTTGAATTTTAAGCCAAAATGGTCTTCCGTTAGCTTTGGCGTTGAGTAGGTGTTAAAATGAAGGGTAAAACTGGAAATTCAGGTTTGCACTCCAATTTAAAGCAATTTGTAACTCCTTTAAGCAGCATGCGCACATATTTCTTCAAATTAGGTTTTTGCTCTCTTAAATCTGCAATCAAAAGTTGGGATAATCAACTAGAAGGCCAGAAATCTTTGCCTTGGAAAGTTTGTGGATGAAGTTGAAGATGAACTTTTTTGGCCTTCTAATTGATTATACCATATTTTGATTGCATATTTAGGAGAACAAAAACACAATTGGAAGAAATATGTGCGCAAACAGTTGAAAGGAATCACATATTGCTTTAAATTGAAGTGCAAAACTTGAATTTCCAAATTTACCCTTCATTTTAACACCTACTAATGCCAAAGCTAATAGAGGACCGTTTTGGCTTAAAATTCAAAAGTTGGAGGACCACTTTGGGTGCAATTAAAAGTCAATGGACCAATTTAAGAAAAGACCATAGTCAGATGACCATTTTGGGAATTAACTCTAGCTCCAATCAACAATGATTTCTTACTTTTAGACCAAAAGGTATTAGTAGGATAGGTGGTGAAGGCTATGTGTTTGTGAAAATGTCCCTTAGACCTTTGGTTACCTAAAACGTACTCCAAAACTAAGGCAAGCCTAGTAGACCGAAAGGAGAACGATATTGGCAAAACCTCCCGAGAATAGTCATCATTGCAATACAATCTACCTAAGTCATAAGTACACTATGATGCATCATGGCTCACTAGCAACTCATTTCCTAGCCTTTTCTTTGCAACTTGGTTTACTACAACATTGGTTCAATATTCTTTAATTCTTTTGTGACATGGTATATGAGGATCATGCAACCTATTCCTTTAATTGAAAGCACGACAACGTCTCCAATTTGTCTTTCCTAGAGACCGACAAAACCCAGGGTTTGCCCCAACAATCTTTGAAACCAAAACGCCCATACAAGAAAGCGTGTTTTCACGCACATAGGTTTTATTAGTCACCATGTCCATGCACCTATACCCCTAAAAGACTCTAGGTAACCTAGAAAGACACAAGGAGAAGGCTTGTAATCCATTTTCTAACGATTATATGGTCTTAAATGAGGATAGCGACAACCAAAGACACAAAGAAAAGAGTAAGAAGGTGGAAACCTATGGAGCAACGAGTGAGGACTGGAACCATGTAAGACAAGAGAGGGAATTTTATTGATTAAGTATAAATAAAGCTGTTTCAAAAGCATAATCCCAATATTTAGATGGGACCAAAACATGAGCCATGAGGGATAAGCTAGTTTCAACTATATGTCTATGTTTTCGTTCAACACGATACTTTTGTTCGTGAGTGTATGCATAGGATTGTCTATGATTAATTCCTAACTGACCGAATGAATAATGTATCTTTTTGTATTCAACACCTAGGAGATCCGATTGAATGGATTTTATTTTTAAATTAAAGGATCTTTCAACTAGAGCACAGAATTTGTCAAAGATGGTATAGAAGTCAGATTTCAGTTTCATGGGAAAAAGCTAAGTATACCGACAGTAATCATCAACAAAGATAACAAAGTAGCGATAGCCATTCGTAGATAACAAAGGAGTAGGACCCCAAATATCAGTGTATATTAAATCAATGACATTTGAACTAGACGACTCAACATGTGGCAAGGGAAATCATGTAGATTTTCACAATTCACACGCATTGCACAAACTAGAATTACAACGAACATTATTACTAGACCTACTAACCGAACAAGACTGAAGAATACGACTAAGCACACGAGAATGGAGATGCCCCAAACGACTATGCCAGACAAATGTAGAGACACGAGCAGTGAGAAATGCAGATGTGACCTAAAGTGCCACAAATTTGGCATTTAGGGCGCCAATTACCTCCTCTATTACCACGACCGTGATTGCTTCAACCTCCCCCTCGGTTTCGTCCGATACTATCATCACGATTCTGACCAGTAAAATACCCTCAGTCTAGTTGCTGTTGATTTGGACCACTAGGAAAGGTGCCGGTACTGAACAGCTGCCATTGCCTAGAGGAACGTCCACCAAGCATCTGCCCATAGCCGCAACTGGAGCCTCCTCTCTGCATTGCGAAGACAGTCGGTGAGGGGGCCTCGTACTCACCGCCTACGTTGAATCCCTCCACGCCGAGAAGGTCGACAAGCTCCTACAAGGTGACTGGACTCCACGAACATTAAGCGACGTCGTCACTACTCTAAACTTTGGCCGTAAACCCCTGAAGACATACAAATTTTGTTCTTCAAGACTTACCAGCCGGCTAGCAATACCAAGTATTCAACAATGATTCTCGCACGGCTGATATAGTCCGCCACCGACGAATTTCCTTGTCGCAGCCCTTGCAGTTCGCCTAGCTTGAGAGCACGAGAATGTAAGAAAGACGTGAGGGATTGTTCGATCGCCTCCCATACAACTTTGCTTGTGCCACAAGTCCACAACCAAGTGCAAGCGCCATTACTTCATCGGAGAGCAACGAAATTAACATTGAGAGAACCGCTTGGTCTTGACGCACCAAAGTCGCATGGTCAAGGTTAGGTATCGCCAGGGACCCTCAACGGTAGCAGTGATAAAGGCGGAGGGACATGTGTTGGAGCCATCAACAAAACCCATCAAATCGTGTCCACGACGAAAGGGAACAACTTGTGCACACCAGAATAAATAATTTTTGTATGTCAACTTTATGCTAATAAAGTGATGTGCAGTAGATAATGAACTCACGATCGAAGACACCGAAGAAACAACAACATTAGAGATGGTTTGTTCAGAGGAATTGATAGATCTGTCGGGCATCGAAAAGAAACCCTAGCTAGTTGATACTAGATGAGAACTGTATAGTTTGTATTAATTGAATTTAATGATAAGAGTACAGATATAGTGATATATATACAAGAGGAATCATAGGGAGACTAGGATAGTGAGACTATGGTAAGTAGTCACAATCTGACTCAAATACATAGAGTCCTAATAGTCATTACTAAGAGTCTGGTACACTAAGCAAAGACCATTGCNCTTATTCACTCACATTTTGTTTATTCATTTGTATATTTTTATCCCACATGGAATTATTTGTATAGATTATTAGTACTATAATCTATATCAATTCAATGTACGTAATTAATGCTAAACTCAAACAAGTAAATCATAATTTGATAAAACCGTCCAAATGTGTACTAGGAATCAATACTGCCCCTACTGATGAGCTAACCTATGACCTCCCATTTAGGGGAGTCATTTCGTAACACTAGACCACAAAGTCATTGACTAATACTCGACTTAACATGGATGAATTTGAAGATGATCTTTGGGAAATGACATATATTCAAATCCAGTGAATTGCTCCTTCCCTGATGATATATTAACCAAAATTTGTGCATTCATTGAACAATTTACATTCCTTTCTCATTATATCAAACATAGAATTCTTTCAACTTTTGTGTCATGAACCACCAGCCCACTGTATTTAATTGATTGGGCCTCATTGAACATAAAGTCCTCG
>CM008336.1:33481888-33505119 GCA_002525835.2 Ipomoea batatas | reverse complement strand
GTTTTTTATAGTGAAAATAATTTATAGCATTAATTAATAAAGTACCATCTGAAAAGAAGGAATGGTTAGTTCATGTAGAACATGTCTATCGGAGCAAAATAGACCATCATATTGTACCAATGTTTCCCTATGCCATTCTAGGGGCTTGTGGATTTTGGTTATTGAGCAAATTTTGTAGGATGGATGTTGACGGAGATATTGGAAATGACTTGAGAATATGAATTTAGGTTTTGAGAAGTTTGGGTCGGACACAAGAAGATGATTCAGGTGGCCCAAGAAGAGTCATGACCCAAGGCCCAAGAGTTCATGACACAAGGCCAAGAGTCCACAACTTGAGTAGAGAGAAAGGGCTCCGGGGGCCACTAGCCATTATTGCCTCGGCCTTCGGGGACCGAATGGGTAGGCTTTGACTTAGTCACGCTGCCCACCACGTGGACCTTAACTTGGTCTTGCGGCCTGCTCACTGTTTTAGTGAAGTTTTCCTTGTATAAATGTTCCTACACAAATCATATCTTATTCTTTTACCGAACATCATTTGTAGTACTTTGGCATTAATTCATGAAATATCATTACAATTATTCCTTTTTACTATTTTACCTTTATTCTACTGTGTACTACTTATTAATTTGCATATACGCAAGTCAATTTGTTTCATTATGTGTTTCTCTCCCATCTTTTCTAAAAATAAAGAGTCATCGAAAATTGTAAATTAAAGGCTAAAGTGTCATCCCGTACCATGAACTTGTAACACCCCGACTTGGCTACACCGAGCCGCCGGAGTAGTTACCGCCACATCTAGACTGAACCCAATCAAATCCAGAAAGAGTCCACTCTAGATGCACAGGCTGAAGGAAGAAGACAAGGATCGTGTTTCTTATCGTCAAAACCCATCATATCCTCATTTATGCATATAGGCAGCGAAAAAGTAGCTATACCAGCTACGAATATATATATATAAGTATAAAAGTTTCTTACAGCCCATTAACAAAGAGTTTGGACTATTCCCGTCCTTACTAGCCATCTTAGAATTATCATGGCTACGAAAGAAATATACACGAAGAGGGGTAGTCTTGACTTTTCCCTTGAGACATAACGGATTAACGAGGGCAAGACACCAAAATAGGTAACACTGATTGAACAGGAATGAGAATGGGGTCAGGAGTACACTAGGCAGGAGCATGAGCCAGAGCTGGAGGATCAAAAGCGGAAACAGGAGCATACCCACGCTAGACTTCATCTGATAAGGTACACAATGAAGTGTAGTTAGCACGACGGCTAAGTAAGGATATCCATGGTCACTCGAAAATAAACAAAGGTTTTCGAAAATAACCATCAATAATAATAAGGCAAGATATATAACATTACCCATCAGTTGCAATCGACCTGCAAGCATTCTAACAACAAGCAGTTTCACTTTACCTCAGTAATTCAAACGTATAACACAATCATTAATTCACCCGTGGGGTACACAACACCCACCCTACTGTTAGGACACCTTACAGTTAGCTCTCACACATCGCCCGTGAAGTACACAACTCCCAACTTTAATTCATACGTGGGGAACACATCACCCACCTTTAATTCGTACATGGGGAACACATCACCCATTTTTAAGTAACACGTGGGGAACACATCACCCATCTTTAAGTAACACGTGGGGAACACATCACCCATCTTTAAGTAACACGTGGGGAACACATCACCATCTTTAAGTAACACGTGGGGAACACATCACCCATCTTTAAGTCACACGTGGGGAACACATCACCCACCTTTAAGTCACACAACACTCAGCGACTAGACCTCGCCTTGCAGTATGAATCAATCATACAGACTCCCTCACATTTATTAATTATTATCACACGACTCCATAGCCAATAATCCTACCCAAGTATATTTCCCCAACTCGCATACTTAGGTTAGTGTTAGTCACATCACAGAATATTCAAACATGGGAGTCATAATAATTTTCAAGTTACAAATACTCTTCCAAATTAGTGGAATACCAAAGTAATAATTTATTTTCCAAAAATGTTCACCCGGATGCCCGTAGGCTTACAAAATATCACAATATTCGAAGTTAAAAACATCGGGGAAAAACCGGGTCAAAAACAAGTCGAAAACGAGTCCGCGTCGCGCGGGCTCGCGGCTGGCCACAGCTGCNGGACGCACAGCGGACGCGTGCGTCCGCGCCGCGTCCGCGGGTTCGACAAGTGGCGCCGTAACTGGGCGCCCACGGACGCGCGTCCGTGCCCGCGTCCGGCCTTTCGGCCGTGACGCCGTAAATCTGGACGACGATGGACGCGCGTCGCGCGTCCAAGGCCGCGTCCACCCCAAGTCTGCCAGAAAATTTCTGGCGCAGTCCGAAAGATTGAGCCGGTAAAAATAGTTTCCGAACTCTTTTTCACTTGAAATTTTTATGGTAGAACCCCAACTTATAGTACTTGATGTCCATAAAAAGTTTTGGTCGTTTTGATCCGCGAATAAACCCAGAAAATTCCATTTTTGCCCTTGGCAGTGTGCTGTTTTTCTCTCTGGACCAGTTTTGGAAAAAAATGCGAAAACCATACTTATACTACTCCGATCATTATGAGTCCAAAAAAATAGGATCAAAATACCTTACCAATTTTTCCCAATAAATCTCGGAAGTTACTGCCAGAGACTACCTTTATTTCTTTTCACTATTTTCACAAGTATAAGCCTATATAGGCATAAATACAACATATACATGCATAAATTAGCTATGAACATGCATACGAAAATTACTAAACATTAAAGTGTAGTTTCTTTGAGCCAACTTGTAGATCTATAACATAGCACATAATTCTCATGTAAAAATTCCTAATCATATAATTTCCTAGCAATTGTTTACCTTCAAGTGATTGAGCCAACTTAAGGGATTCCTTACCTTTGTAGAAAACCCTTAAAACCGTAAGAGTTGGTAGTGTCTTCCTTGGAGTTCTTCACCAAAGATCCTAAAAAAAATGTCACCATGACAACAATATTTTCATGCACTATACATTAACACTTAAGTTCTAGAGATGATTAAATCCATCAAGGTCTAAAGTCTTACCTACACTTGATCACTTGAGTGGGAAAATGATTGGGAGCTCTAGATCACAAATGCAAGACTAAGCTTTTCTTTCTTCTTCTTGTTCCTTATGATTTTCGGACTTGGGGGATAGGAGAGAGGGGATGATGGTGAATTTTGCTTGAAGACTAAGAAATCAAGTGCAATTGCACCATGCCTCATTAATGCAACATTAAATGATCAAATCCTAGTCTAGGATTGCTTTGCCACTTGTCATCTCCTCATGGAGTCCTTACAAGATCTCAAATCTAATTGGCCAGTTTGTGCTTAAATCAGATGAATGTTCGGAGGATTATAACTTAATTCGGGAAAATTCTAATACCAAAATTATCGTAAAAATATTCCCGTCGCAAATCACCAATTTTGGGAATTTTTCGATAATCCGCTAAATTTAGGTACAGAGTCCGTAACAATTTATCCCTTACAGTCCAATTAAAATTTTCCTCGAACTAGCTAGCATTTTAGGCTTAATCGTATGATACTTAATAATCCCAATTCTAGAAAATTCGAACTGAATCTATATCCTTAAAATTTCTCGGTTCGTGACCGGTACGTAGTTCGCAGCTTATTGATAACCAATCCAAAAATTATTTCGAGCACCAAACAGTCTTCTCTAAAAAAAAAAATTTATATCGCTATTCTCAAATTTTTAACTATGCCGTAAAAACCTGAGGGGTTACAGAACTATATTGGATTATTCATGCCACACATTGAACTTTCATAAGGTCTATTTCGATACACAAACCATTAATTTTTTTCATCTAGCACTTTTTACAGGTTACCTACAAGTTATAGGTAATCTATGCTGACTTGGACTTTTTTTTTTGTTTTCTTCTAAATCATTTCCAGCACAACAACAGATACCGAAACCGTAAAAAAAAAAATAAAAAAAAAATTCTTATATTAAGGCATTTAGCTACTGGCAGTAGCCAAAATAATAACAAAAAAAATTATAATATGGGTTGACTTAAAAAGAAGTCTATGCTGACTTGAATTTTTTTTTTTTTGGTTTTCTTCTAATAAATCTTTTCCAACACAACAACCGGTACCGGAACCGTTAAAAAAATCTTATATTTTGGCATTTAGCTACTGGCGGTAGCCAAAATAAAAAAAAAAAAAATTATAATATGGGTTGACTTAAAAAGAAGATCCACATAAGCTAATTACATGTGTCATGTCCTCATAGTAACCTGGTAACTTGTACAAAATGCTAGATGAAAAAAAAATTAATGGTTTGTGTATCGAAATGAACGTTATGAAAGTTCAAGGTGTGGCATGAATAATCCAATATAGTTTATGGTGCGAAATGACACTTAAGCCAAAATTAAATTATACGGAGTATTAGTTTAATTACTAAGAGTAATCCCATTAGGATTTTTTCTTGATTATTATGCTTACTTGGATGAGAGAGAAGATGACATGGAAGAGAGAGGATTCCGAAGAGAAATTGGTGAAAAATCAATACTAATGAATTTACTCTAATACAAATGGAACGTGATGGCACGTGATCAAAACTCTTGAATGTTTATAAAGTGGTTTCACTTTTACAACATTGTATTCTTCAATAATACATATAAATATATAATATAATTATCTAAAAGCAAGTAGTCAAAAATAAGACAATGGATCCCTCTTAAAGACTCTACTTTGGTCTTTAGTTAGTAGTGGTTTTGCACCTTTTTTAAATGAGTGATTGAGGATGTTCTCGTGTTCTCTTCAATCCTCTCATTGTCTAGGGATTGGGTTGAATTTATCTCTTTACTTCAATTTTTTGTTTAATACTATTGTTTAAATATTTTAATTAATTCGTATAGACGAATTTAAGGTTTTTTTTTTAGAAATTTGTAAAATGATTTTGAAGAATTATTAAAGTGTTTAACTATTCAAGAGAAATAAAGTCAATGAAAAATATTAATTATGGTAAATTTAAATTTTATTTTAACAAAATAGATAATTTTTTATCTGAAAGACATTCTAAATCTCTCTTACTCTTTCACGCTGGGTTAAAAGTGATTATTGATCTAATCCACTTATTTCAATTAAAATAAGGAAAAGATGCAAGGTGAGTTTTATAAATATTACAAACATAAAAATTTACAATAAGATTTAATTCCAATAATGATCATTTGACTATTGACATTTATCAATTTTTATTCTCAATTTTAAATTTGACCATAAGTGGTCTTGACTTTGGTCCTCTAATTAAATATTCATTTAGTAAGTGTTAAATTTAAGGGGTAAAAATATAAAAATTGGTTTGTTATTGAGATGGACAAATTTGGTTCATAAACTTTATATACTAGATTCATTATTGGTGGAAATGAGAAGAACAAGTTGATACATAAGTTTTATATTGTGATGGATTCTCATTTACAGGAGATGTTGAAGTACCTGACAATGTAAGTATTATAAATTTGATTTTAAAATATTTCATTCATTAAAATACACTACTAAATATTTAACTCTTTTTTCAAAGTGACTAATGTAACATCTAGAGGTGTATGAATTTTTAAAGCCACAATGGATGACCTACTATATAAAGGAATGAATTGTGCCCAAAATGTATGGTACTTTGCTTATATATATATATAGTTGATTGAAGATATTTAGGGTGTGTTTGATTGACATGTTTTGGTATAAGGTATGGGTAAAGTGATTGTTATTGTTTGTTTGAAAGGTTTTAGAATACTATTATGGGTTTTGAATACTCTATTAAATAATAGTTTCATTTTCCTTCCTTATTTTTCCCCAACTATTAATAATCATTGACATTTCACCCTACTACCAAACATGCAAAATACTTTCACCAAAACCCATTACTCTTACCAAGTATTTGATACCCATACCAATGCCGACTCCCATGTGCGAACCAAACACACCCTTAAATTACATTGGTTATTTTAAACAAAATATGTATGCAATGGGATATAATTCTAAGGTTTTTACCCATTTGTGCCTACAAGATTATTTTGATACTACTAATTTTTGCCAATTTTTGCATAGAGGAGATTACGTTCAGAGTATAAATGAATAAATGATGGTCTACAGAGAGTAATTGAGATATTTTAATATAATATACGTACGTCATACCACATTCAAAAGCTCAATTTAAGGAAAAGCATCCCATCAGTAACAAATTGAATTTAAATAGTAGGAGAAATAATAGTAATTGTTTAATATACTATATATGACATACAAGTAGGTCTAGAGAAAAAATTTATCCGTGCCTCGCACGGGCCTCGCACGTGCATCGTACAGATAATTAGACAATTATTTGCTCGAATTCAAGCAAGGATAACATTAAAGAAAAAAACATAATTGATCAAGCTCATTTCATCAATTACAGTACTAGATAATATAATATTCATTGTTATAATTTATATAATTGTATATCGATCTAAATATTTTTAAAAGATTATAAGGGAGGCAGCCAGAACCGAATTTAATGCCACCCAGAAATAGGGTACAAGCTAGGCCTAACTTAGATCAGAACACAAATTATGGGATTTGCGGCATTGTAACAAAATATACTCAGTTTTAATTTATACTACTACATCAGATTAGTGGAAAAAAAATGAATTTTGTGCATATATATAAAGATAAATTCATATGGATGGGCAATGAGAAGTGATCTAATAATCTCATAAAAATTATAAATTGAGATTGCAATTTTTTGAGAAAAATGAGTAGCATAAACACATATCATAAGGTTAGAACTAACTAACACGAATAATTATGGGATTTGTGTTTTTAGTTTTTTGGAGGTGAGGATCGGAAGACATGCATACTTGTAAAAAGACAAGCCAGTTATTAGCTCTCTCCTCTTGGCCTTGTTCAAAATAATATGCAGGCACAGTTCCATCCAAACAAACTGTATATAAAGTAACAAAACAATAATAATAATTCACAAATTAATTAAAGAGCCGATCAAATGACTACTAGCTAGGTACCTGCCCCTTTGGCGGTGGCATTTTGCATCCATGAGATTGGAACATAATTAACGCCTGGAATTTGAGCATGAAGTGGAGTAGTGAGGATGTTGATGAAGCCAAGCAGTAGTAAAGTTATTGTTGCCATCATATCGTCGTGTGGTGTATACAGTAAAATAATAAATGTTAGAGGTTCCAAATAAAGAATTGAATTGAAGATTGATGGATATATATATATATATGATCAAGGAGACTGTAGAGGACTTTAATTCGCACTTTTATTTTTTTGTCGGAAATAGCATCCAACAGATAAAAATGGATGAAAATTCCAAACAATAACCCACCTATAATGAAACACTAGAACAATGTTTAGTATATTCATGTATCTTTGAGGTATAAAAAATTTTGACATTTATTGGTAAAATCAATATTAAGCAAGTAGTAAAATTCAAGGAGATAAGTACATTAGCTAAAAATTGTATTTCCACAACAGTTTTCAATTTAATTATTTAAAAAAAAACAGTTAATTAATCAAATATGACATGATCGCACAGGCATCGCACGGGCCTCGCACGGGCATCTCACATGCATTGTAAATATAATTGGATAATTATTTGCTCGAATTCGAGACAGGATAACATAAATAAATAAAAAAAAAAAAACATAATTGATCAAGCTCATTTCATCAATTACACTATATAAGATAATATTCATTGTCATAATTTATATAATTGTATATCGATCCAAATATTCTTAAAAGATTATATGGGAGCTAATTATGTATTGCCTTCTCTTTTTTTTTGTGGTATAATTCTTTGAAGAAATTGCCCACAATTCTTTCATGCAATGATTCAATGGTTTGTGAGCTTGAATGAATTTATAGTTAGTTTAAGGGACACAACTTGTTTGCAGCTGTTTGTACATGTGCCCATACAACCTTTAATCCCATGAGAGTAATGATAGCAAGAGAGAGCACATGTTAACCAGCAAAGGGTTTCGAAGTTTTTGTAAAGGTGAAAACATAGAGTTATTATTCTTCCAAAATTATAACTTAAAGTGGTAATAGTTGATGTGAATTCACATTGGATACTCCTATTCTTTGGAAAATTCATTATGAAAAACAAAAGAAATAAACATGAAATTAATTTACCAAAGAAAAAAAAAACTACTATCTGATTATACATTTATACAGACTTAACAATCAATTTTCTAAAAGCTTATAAGGTGTCTTTAATTTGTGAATTCTTTAATTATATATATTCCAAAAAAAAATTCAAACTTGTGTCATTTTCCTGCTTGAAGTTTTGGTGATGTATAGTAAATTTATCAATGTATGTGATTATTGTTACCCTCTCTCTCTCTCTCTCTATCTATATATATATATATATATATATATATATATATATAGGGTCATAATCAGGTGTGGTCGTGCCTTCCCGTGCGATCGGTGCGATTTGCACCCCTCAATGTTAAGAAATGCACCACTGAATGTTAACAAATACATCACACAAATATGCACTATTAGGTACACATCACCAAAAATACACCACTACGTATGAAAAAATACACCACACGGTGTTAAGAAATGCACAATTAAAAACAGAGGAGTTATGAGGTATTTTTATGCATTTTCATTGAGTGGTGCATTTCTTAACATTGAGTGGTGTAAACTGCACGACCGCACAAGAAGGCGCGACCACATTTGAACAGATTTCGATGTATATATATATATATATATATATATATACATATATATATACATGTGTGTATATATATGTATATATATACATGTGTGTATATATATATATATATATGTGTGTGTGTGTGTGTGTGTGTGTGTGTGTGTGTGTGTGTGTGTGTGTATATATATATGTATGTATATATATATATATGTATATATATATATGTGTATGTATGTATGTACTGGATCATATGAAAACAAGATCAAGAAAAATTGAGCGTACCTAATTAAAATTCTTTCAAAAAAATGCAATGGCAGTTTTGTAATTATCAACAACTTTATTATTCAAACATGAACACTAAAATCTATTATTTAGTATTAACGTTTTGCACATTTAGTATTAACATTTTGCATACTTTATATTAAAAATTTGCACTTGCAAAAATGAAAAAGTACATTGCAATTAGTGTTTTGATTTTAGAGTTTTTTGATTGACTTTTTGATTTTTTTTGATGCAGTGGTTCACTTTTTACTACTTAACGTCTAACATTACACTCCCATGTGGAAGGGAGTGGGTTCGAGCCTCAGTGGAGGCGACTGTTGACTCTTTATGCTTCAGTAGATTGAGAAAGTAGCTATGAACAGATACTACATTGTAACGGAGTCAATAGTACTAAAAAAAAAAATCTAACATTTACAGTTTAGATTTAAAACTTAGTTTTTTCATTGATTTTATAGAATTTACCATGTGTCAAAGATCTTGTGATCTAATAGCACCCGGTTGCACTTCCACATGGGAGGGGGTGGGTTCAAGCCTCAGTGAAGACGATATTGGCTCTTTGTGAGTCATTTGGTTGAAAAAATAGTTACGAACAGAGACTACATTGTAACAGAGTCAATAGTTTTTGGAAATAAAGATGACTCTTTGTGCGTCATTTGGATGATAAAATAGTTACGAACAGATACTACATTATAACAGAGAATAGTTTTTGGAAATAAAGATGATAATTATGAAACTGCCACGTCTTTTTTTATTTTTTTAATCTGATCAGATCCGTCAAATTTTTACATATGTAAAGTTTAAATTTGTTCTTATTTCTCTCCTATGAAAATGTTCTCATATATATATAGTGCCGGTTTTTTGATTTGCGAGGCCCTGTGCGAGTAAATAAGTGAGGCGCTACCAAAGTATAAATAAATTTCAAATTGAAGAAAATTCGCAAAAAGAAAAATGCAGAAAAGCAGAAACAAATTCAAACTTTATTTATTATGAACAAAATTCTAAACATAATGCAAACTACAAATCTTTTATTTAAAAAGAGCTGTTCTTTTAACATTCTTTGATGCAAATTCATCGAATGTTTAAAGTTAACAGCAAAACCGGGGCCCGGGAACAACAATCAAATAAATTTAAAATCAAATAAGTGATCGTGCAGTGCAGGCAAACAACAAACAGCAAACAGCAAGATTAAATAACAATCAAATAAATTTAAAATCAAATAAGTGATCTGGCAGTGGATGCAAACAACAAATAGCAAATAGCAAGATTAAATGCTTGCTTCACTGGACAGTGCAGGCAAACAACAATCAACAAGGCAGGGCATGGCAAACCAGTGAAACCACGCAGTTAATCAACAAACAGCAAACCACACAGTTAACACATGTAAAAATATATAAATGTTTAAAGTAAAAAAGATTGAAACAACTTGACCCGAATTCGCAAATTGAAAATCGGAACCTCCTCTCTCGGCTGTGGCGTTGTGGCCGTTGGTTTCCTCCAATTCCTCGCAGCTCTTACGCCTCCGCCTGAGTACGCGACTCCTCGCCTCTCCGGCGTCTGCTGTGTTTGAACTCCGATTGTTTGTCACTCCGTCGGCTTCCTCCAGTTCCTCGCAGCTCTGACTCTCTCCGTCGCCGTTGCTTCACGTACGCTGCTGCCAGACGCCACCGGTTGTTCGCACTTCACCGTCGCTTCAGGCTTCACGCACGCGACTCGTCGTCTCCTCGTCTTCTTGCCTCGCCTCAAAGAAACAAAGGGATTCTTAGATTTTTACGCGTAGATTTTTTTACGGGAATAATAAGGTAATTAAGGTTATACGGACTAATTTTCTTTTATCAGAAAATCTAATTTTGGGCTAATATAATTACAAATTTATATACTACCTAATAGGCTTGGGAGCTGAACTGGGGCCCCTCAAATTTGGGGGCCCTATGCGGTCGCACAGCCTAAAATCCGACCCTATATATATATATATATATATATATATATATATATATATATATGCTAATGTTCATAATGTTCTTCAGGGCCTTTGCACAAATTGGGGGCCCCTTAATTATTTTAAAAAGAAAAATTATGTATATATGGGATATAAACAGATGAGTGGCGGCCCTTTTTCATTCAGCAATTCGGCGCTCTTGGCTAATTAAGTAATTGACTAATTCCCTAATTGGCCAGCAGTTCGGCGCAACCAAATTTCCTGATTCCCTAATTGACTATTACTCCTATTCCTATTAGTACATAGAACCTTAGCTTTGAATTCTTTGATTCCTTTCATTAATCGTACATTACATACGCATAGGTGTCTATTAGTATATATTTAGTTTACACAAATCTCACAATTAGCATAAGTGTCTAGGTAATAAGGTATTAGGTAACTTTCTAATTGACGAAAACATCAATCAGCAGACGATAGAGACGCAAATACACAAATCTCAGCAGGCAATAGTAGCACGCAAATACGCAATGGTCGCAGACGCAGCTCAACAAAATTCTTCAATTCTTCTTGATCATTCAAGTTCTTCAATTCTCTTAACAAGTAATTGAAATTACTAAATATTTCACAATTCTTGTTTATTGTTTTATTTATATGACTTAATAAATCTTATTTCAAAATAATATATTCAAGAATTTTTTTTTTATTAATTATTTATTCATAGAGTTTCTAAATAAATTCTTAATTTTTTTCCTTAGGATTTTATAAATATGTCTTCTAGGAAATATTCATCTGGGTTTGAGAAGCGTAAAAAGAAAATAAGAATTGAGTAACTAACTCAATCTCAAAAGGGAGATCTTGAAAAATTCATTATAAAAGAAAATCAAATAGATGTGCAAAAAGATGATGTCAAGGAAAAATTATTGCCTCTTTAGAAAAGAGTTTTTCAAAATTGAAATTGTTGAAATCATTCTTACGGTCAAATACATTGTAAGAGAGACTCAATGGATTAGTTTTAATCTCTATTTTAAATGAGATTTTGGAAGAAACTGATATCAAAAGTTTGGTGAATGCTTTTGCGTTTAAATGTGCAAATGTTACTTTTTAAATGAAATTTGGATGTATTTTTATATAATATTTATATTTTAAATTTTTGACACAATTTTTTTGAATAACTATTAGTATATATACAAATTACTTAAAATAAAAGGGGCCCCAATTTAAGATATTGCACAGGACCCCTATTTTTATTGGAACGGCCCTGATGTTCTTACTACATATGTAAAGTTTAAATTTGTTCTTATTTCTGCATAATGTTCTTCAAGTGAAAAATAGGGTGGAATATAAGCCATAGATCTACCTTGATCCAATGCTCAAGATTAACCCCGTTTTAAATGAAAAAAAAAAAAAAAAAAAAAAAAAAAAAAAAAAAAAAAAAAAAAAAAAAAAAAAAAAAAAAAAAAAAAAAAAAAAAAAAAAAAAAAAAAAAAAAAAAAAAAAAAAAAAAAAAAAAACCATAAGATTCAACCTTTCTACGCGATTATTCTCATTCCATTCTCCTTCAATCTCTCTACATAATATTCTCAACCCATTCTCCTTCAATCTCTTTGTGTGATCATTCTCTCTCATGCAATTCAATTCAATTCAATGATCTTATGCAGATAAAAATTGTTTTGTATGGATGAGTCCAATACCTATAGTGTTCATCAGGGATTCTGAGTTAACCAAGGAGGTTGAACAATGTGCACGGGAAGAAAAGACAATGTGCGGCGAGTCTAATACCTATAGTGTTCATCAGGGATTCTAAGTTAATCAAGGAGGTTTTGAACAATGTGCACTAGAAGAAATGACAATGTGCACTAGAAGACTCATTTACTTACTCATTCTCACAAGGAAATTTCTTATTTAATTTCAGTAGACTTCAAAATATTCAAAATTAAAAATACTATACAAGTCTTATACGAATTAAATTACCTAAAACTCAATATGTTATTCAATAAATTTTACCAGCCTTAATAATATCTTTAGTGTGCACCTTAAGTAATAATTTTGAAAGAAAAATAACTCTTTGTTTTCACCCTTACAAGAAGGCAAAATCTTTCTGTTAAAGAGTATGGGTCAAAAAGCTGTGCGCAAAAAAATAAAAAATATCCTTACATTGGTAAAGCAACAATAAATTTAAAAAATAAGGCCGGGTTAAGTGAATAAAGCACTAAAAGTCTAAAACTAAGATTAGGATCATGTGCGAAAGCATTTTTAGGTGCAAAAATGCAAATAAAAATGACTAATGACTCTTTTAAAAGAAATCCTATACAAAATGTGCACTATAAAACACATAACCATGCACTTGAAAACTAAAATTCTGCACTCGAAGCCTCAAAATTGTGCAATCTTACCATGCACTTGAAAACTAAAATTCTGCACTCGAAGCCTCAAAATTGTGCAATCGAAGAAATTTATGGTACAAAAATGTAAGTTATTCAATTTAAGTGTATTGAAGCAATTACCCATACAAATTGTTTGTAAAACTCACAAATTTTTAATTAGAAAGCTAGTTATACATTGTTCGAAGGAATGCAAAATATATTTGGAGTAACAAATATGCCTAGAATCGTGCACTTGAAGGCAAAAAATTATGGACTTGAAGGCATAAAATGTACACTTGAATGCCAAAATTATATATGCACTTGACAGCAAATAGATGTGCAATTGATGCAATTTATGGTACGAAAAAGGGGAGTTATTCAACTTAAGTGTTATTGAAGCAATTACACTTACACATCGTTTGTAAATCTCAATTTTTGCACGCAAAGGCATAAAGATGTACACTCAAAGGAGATATTGTGTACTGAAGTCTGAAACAAAATATATTCACTTGAAGGCATAAAAAGATGCATTTGAAGAAGGAAAAATTACACTCGAAGAAGAAAAATGTGCACTTGGATACAAAGATAATTTAACTTACTCAAATTACAAGAATACCACCGCACGTTTTTTTAATTCATCGTCAATTTGGGCTGTTGATTTGGAGTTGAGATTTATCCCTATTTTGTACCTAAAGGCTTCCTTCGCATTTAAACTTATATATATATATATATATATATATGGAAGGGTTCATGGGCTGGTATAGCTTCCCGTGCGATTGTGCGGTTATGCACCTTAAACATTAAACATTAAAATGACGCACCTTAAGTACATAAACCACGCACCTTGCACACAAACAAAGCACCTTAACACAAACCACACACTTAAAATTTTTTAAATGGTGCACCTTCAGTACACAAATCACGCACCATAAGCACAAACAAAGTCCCTTAAGAATCAAACGACACACCTAATGTTTTAAAATGGTGCACCTTATGTTTCAACACTGACGCACCTTAAGCATACAAATCACACAACTTAAAAAAAAAAAAAAAAGAGAAAATAATGCATCTTAAAAAGGAAAATCACGCACCTAAAGCTTTAGGTTGACGCACTTTAAGTTTCAACATTGACGTACCTTAAGCACACAAATCACGCACCTTAAAGGAAAACTACACACCTAAACAACCGCACAATAACCACACCTGAGTTATTAAGCGCACAAACACAAAAGTGAAAAAATAAAGAGAATTAATCAACCGATTATAAATATGAGTTATAAGCATATTCTTGTTAGTTAATATTGTATGTTTAATAGGGTTTGGAACGAATATAACCCTATCACTTGAAGATATACCTAAAGATGATATTTCAAATAGGTGGAAAAGAGATAAGATAATTACTTTGATATGTCCACTATGGATGATGAATATCCATATCATCATGATGATGAAGAGAATTATTATAAATGAAACATTAGAGTTAAGAGTTTTATAATACGGAGTAATATTCTTATTTGAAATTTAAAAAGACATTAACAGTGAAGGCATTAATAGAAAATAAAAATAAAACTAGAAATAAAATAAACCTTAAAGTATGTTTGAGTGTATGTATTAATTTGAAGAGATGAAAAAGGAATGTAAAGAGAAACATGTGTTGTGTGCATCATAGATTTAGAAAGATTGAAAGATATAACATGTACTCTATTTTAAAACCATAACAAATTGGTAAACTTTAGCCATTTTTTGTTCTTTCTTTTATGTTGATTATCTTTTATTGAATATTAATTACTTAGTTTTGTGGTCTATGACAAAATCCTAGACATGTTAAATATATTTTTTGTCTATTATAATGAAATCTATATTTACTGATAAGCAATATAATCATTGGAATTGATTTTTTTTTTAGTTTTCATCCATATTCAATATAATGGACTAGTTCTTAGAAAAATAAACCGGAATTGAAAAGCATGAATAAGCTTGTAATTAAATAATTATTATGAGATTCAAGATATAGTCTGTCGAACATGAATTATTGAGATACTAAAAAAAAATCTAAAAGTTATATTGTAGAACTTTAATGATGAAAATATGTTTTTTTTTTTAATACTACCGCCAAAGAGAGGGTTGATCTCATAACCTCCCCTCCCATTTGGTAGAGTGACTACATGCTACTTGACCACAAGGTCATTCGCAATGGTAAAAAGATTAATTGATAAATTTTAACGCACTTGATCTCACATTATAGTCAAATTTTGTATATATATATATATATATATATATAGATTTTTGTTCAAATGTGGCCGTGCTCTCCCGTGCGGCCGTGTGGTCACACACCACTCAATGTTACGAAATACACCACTCAATGTTAAGAAACACACCACAATGAAAATACACAAAAACACCATAAAACACACCACACACCCAAAATAATGCACCATAACTCCCATGTCCCTAATGGTGCATTTGCTAATACTGTGTGGTGTATATTTGCATACCTAGTGGTGTGTTTTTTGGTGATGCGTTCCGATGCATATTTGTGTGGTGCATTTTCTAACATTGAGTGGTGTATATCTGTATACATAGTGGTGAGGCCGCACTGTTCACACGTTAAGACGCAGCCACACTTGAACATGACCCTATATATATATATATATATATATATATATATATATAAACCATCAAAACATTGAATTTACATGATAGGATAAATAATTGACTAATACTCCATACTATATATATGATATACAAGTCTTAATTAATAGTAGGAAAAAAAAATGGAGAGTGGAGAGAGTTGAGAAGTGTGGTCAGACTAAGCCAGTTAAGGGTTTTGTAGGTGTGTCCAACTTTTTTCCATACTCTCATATTTAACATAGCCAATATTATATTATTGAAGATTTGAAAAGGTTTTGCAACAATAAAATCACACAAATACTAATTGGAAATATCAAATCCAATTTCATCTCATGTAAAATTTTTATTCTTTTTGCAAATAGAAAAGAAAAAAAATTAGAATTACAAATTTAATACTCAATCGGTAAACCAAAGAAATGTCTTATTCTTTTCATATAATTACTATTATATATGTGACAATACAATTTTAGGTGTTATTTTTACTTATAATATATGTGCATATTCTAATTTCAAACAATAACCATCATAGACAGCTATCATCATAGTACTCCTAACCATCATAGACAATAAATTATTATATTTCATGATTGTATGCAACCAAAATTATATTATTGAAAATTAGAAGATGTGGGGTACTCTAACCATGAGACCACAGAAATGGTAATTGGAAAAATCAAATTTCATATAATATGAAATTTAGAGACATTATAACTGTGAAGGCATTAATAGAAACAAAAATAAAAATAAAAATAAAAATAAAAATAAAATAAACCATAGCGTATGTATGTATTAATTGGAAGAGTGGAATAAAGAATGTCACGCCCCACTTCTAGGACATGACTCCGTATAACAATACGAAGCCTAACCATACATACCTCTCAAAATCTTCATGATAACACTTGAATACACAATAATTCCACAACCCAAATTGGCAAAATATAATCAACTAGTTCTTCCGAAAAACTCATCAAATCCACTATTAAATATTTACAATCAAGAGTAGTATGCCCAAAATGCATCACAAGCACCAAAACCAAGCACAATGGTTTACCAAAAATACAAAGGGTCAAAGGGATCGGAATATTCAAATAAACAAAATCTGTGATAAGCTACGATACTAGGACTACGTCTCCTAGTTTCAAAAGTCACCTTCGAGACCCCACCACTTGTGCTCGTGCTATTCACACGTCCTTAACTACTCTGAAACATGAAGAAAAAACAAATAATGAGCTAATGCCCAGTAAGTGGTACTCTTCTCAATCCCGGATCTAAGTAACCTTAATATAATACACTTCTCAACCCCGGATCTAAGTAACCTTAATATAATACAATAAGCTTTAGAGTAATGAATAGATGCAAATCTCGATCTTTTAACTATACCAAAATCATAATATAATTATATCATAGTGTACACAAGTTCCCAAAATAGAAAACTTTAGGTACATGTGCATCAACATTATTTCATAACACAATACTTTCAAAAGCTCAAATCATTCTTTAATCCATGACTCATTGGCAACCTACAACCACCATTATATCTTGTGGCACGGGCCATCATCAGTATAATGGTCTAAAAAGACTCGACGATTCGAAATGAGTCAGGCTCGACGATTCAGAATGAGCCGGATGGAGCGTTCCAACAAATAATTCAAAAGTAAAGACTCGACGAATCGGAATGAGTCAAGCTCGACGATTCAGAATGAGCATTTAGGAACGTTCCAAGCCGAACAAAACAAATAAGAAATTGTAGGTTGCCTCATGAGTTTGGTCAAATATTCAAAATAATTCTTATAATCAAATAGCCATTGTAGCAAAAATCATTTCCTCAAAATCACATAACAAAGTACGTATCCAAAAGTAGTATGGAATCTGTATAACTCATAACTTGGCAAAACAAATATGAAATCATAAACTAATAATTGTCAAATAAATTATTTAATCCTCTTTTAGAGCAAAACACCTTAGTACAAGTATGTCTTCCGATCCTCACCTCATTCTTTAATTTCATTTCCAGCAAACTAAAAACACAAATCCCATAATTATTCGTATTAGTTACTTCTAACCATAATTATTCGTATTAGTTACTTCTAACCTTATGATATGTGTTTATGCTACTCATTTTTCTCAAAAAATTACAATCTCAATTTATAATTTTTTATGAGATTATTAGATCACTTCTCATTGCCCGTCCATATGAATTTATCTTTATATATATGCACAAAATTCATTTTTTTCTTAAACAGTGTTTACATTTTTTTTTCCACTAATATGATGTAGTATAAGTTAAAACTGAGTTTATTTTGTTACAATGTCGCAAATCCCATATTTTGTGTTCTGATCTAAGTTAGGCCTAGCTTGTACCCTATTTCTGGGTGGCATTAAATTCGGTTCTTGCATGTTATACGTAAGCTCTGTCCACATTTAATTTCTTGTTATACCATACATAAGCAGTGATATTTTCTCAGATGCAAAATGTGTTCGAATCATAACAATAATAAATTTGTGTACAGGAGAATTTGTAATATATATTTAAACTGTGTTATTTTGGATATCCAAACTGTAATATTTAAAATGTGCTCTGCTATACTTTTTTTTTTTTCGCTATACTTTTTTTTTTCTCATGTATAATCATGCAATTTGAAGGGTAGAAGTTGGTGACTTTTTTTTTCTCATGTATAATCATGCAATTTGAAGGGTAGAAGTTGGTGTATGAATCAAATCAACTGCCTACAACGTGCTACATATGGCAAAAGTTCTGGTTCTACCAAGAACCTAAGTCAATCTACGCCGTTTGGAGATTTTATCTCCAACAATTCAACATATAATCCAGGTAAAACCAAATAAATTTACTTATTTCAGTTTTTTATAAGTACTCTAATTTAATATGAATTTTGTTGTATATATATAGATTTCTACAATTAGAACAGAGTTTGTTCCGTATTGCGACGGATCGTCATTTACCTGAGATGTCGAAGCAACGTACAATGTAAGTATTATAAATTTGAATATAAAATATTTTCATTCAAAATATACTAAAAAATTTTACTATTTTTTTTAAGGTGACTAATGTCATATACAAGGTGCCCGAATTTTTAAAGCTACCATGGATGATCTCATGTCTAGACACATGAATTGTGCCCAAAATGTATAGTACTTTACATTTGTTATTTTAAATAATATATATGTCATGGGACAATTCTGAGTTTTTTTTTTTTTTTGGAAATACAACATTATTATTAATTTTTTTTGTAGGAACTTCTTACTGGTGCTTCAGCTGGAGGATTGGCAGCAATGATCCATTGCGATAGATTTCGAGGACTTCCCCCATGGTTTGCCAGAGTAAAATGCCTCCCAATTGCGGCCTATTTTGTGCATGAGTACGCTTAATTTTATAAATATTCAAACTTAATTTACAACCAATTAAATTATTATGAAAATTGGAATGAAGTAATTATAAGATGTCTAATTTTTATTAGGGAAAATCTACCGGGGAGCAAACAATTTGAGTTGGCATTTGATGCGCTGATTTATTTACATGTATAGTAATTTCCATTTCATTAGTTTATAAATGTTTTATTATATACTTTTTAAAACTAATTTTTCAAATATAGACTTTAATAAAATTTTGTGAGTTTTTTTCATAGGGATCAACGTGTATGCTGCCTCCACAGTGAACTTCAATAATGACGCCAAGTCTTGTACGTTAATAGAACCAATATGATCTTGAGTTTGTGTCATAATAAATATTGTATTATTTTGTTACTAATTGTTTTCAATCCACAGTGTTTGTTCCCCCAATATTTATTGCAGTATGTATTGCAGTATGTGACGACACCTGTCTTTATAGCCATGTTATCATTTGACCAAGTTCAGGTTAATTGTACTATTTTTTTCAATTTTGGTGATTTAATTCAATGTTCCAAGAGATTAAATTTTAATATTAAGTTGGATTTGATGAATTGATTGTCTAATATCATGGATTATGCTTGAAATGAGCAATACTTAGTTTATTGTCATTACAGTTGAACATTGTTTTATTGTGCATTTTAGTATGTAATGTTGTGGTTGCTACACCCTTGAAAGAAAGTTGTTGCAGTCAAAATATGATCAACAAACAGTTTGCTGCCTTAACATTACATACTGTCTCCAACCAGTAAAGCAGTAAACTGTTTAATTTGTTGATTATATTTTGACTGCAACAATTTCATTTCAAGGGTGTAGCAACCACAACATTACATACTATACACAATAAAACAAAATTCAACTGTAATGTCAGTAAACTAAGTATTGTTCAATTTGAGCATAATCCATGATAGTAGACAACCAATTCATAAAATCCAACTTAATATTAAAATTAAATTGCTTGGAACATTGAATTAAATCAACAAAATTAAAAAAATAATACAATTAACCTGAACTTGGTCAAATGATGACGTGGCTATAAAGACAAGTGTCGTTAATACTGCAATAAATATTAGGGGAACAAACACTGTGGATTGAAATTTGAAAACAACTAATAACAAAAATAATACTCGTACAATATTTATTATAAAACAAACTCAAAAACATATTGGTCCTATTAACTTACAAGACTATGAGTCATTATTAAAGTGCACAATTGAGGTAGCATACCTGCTGATCCGTATTAAAAAAAAAACTCGTAAAATTGTATTAAATATTTATATTTGAAAAATTAGTTTTAAACAGCATATAATAAAGCATTTATAAACTAATGAAATCGAAATTACTATACATGTAAATAAATCAACGCATCAAATGCTAACTTAAATTGTTTGCTCCCTGATAGATTTTCCTTAATAAAAGATTAGACATGTTATAGTTACTTCATTCCAATTTTCATAATAATTTAATTTGTTGTAAATTAAGTTGAATATTTATAAAATTAAACTTACGTACTCATGCACAAAATAGGCTGCAAACGGGTAGCATTTTACTCTGGCAAACAATGGGAGAAGTTCTCGAAATCTATCGCAGTGAATCATTGTTGCCAATCCCCCAGCTGAAGCACCAGCGAGAAGTGCTTACAAAAAAAATTAATAATAATGTTATATTTCCAAAAAAAAAAAGACATATTTTAATATTATTTAATAAAATAACAAATGTAAAGTACCATACCTTTGGGCACAATTCATGCCTCTAGACAGGAGATCATCCAGGGTAGCTTTAAAAAATTGAGCACCTCTGTATATGATAGTCACCTTAAAAAAATTAGTAAAAATATTTAGTGGCTTATTTTGAATGAAATATTTTAACCATTTTAGAGTGATTTTGAATATATATCATATGAAGAGCAAATTATTGGTTCCATAGTAGTATCAATTACGTGCATATAATTGCAATCAGAATATCAATATCATGGAATACATTTGTAAACGTATGTAAATATAATACCCTAAACTTTTGTCACATACATACATATGAAAAATATAGAACTATTATGTAAATATAATACTATAAACTTTTGTCACATACATACATATGAAAAATATAGAACTATTAATTATCTTTTTTTTTTAATACTACTAACTCTATTACAATAATGTTTATAACTACTTTCTCAACCGAAGAGGAGTCAGTATTGACTCCACTGAGGCTCGAGCCCACCACCTTGGCAAACTATTAATTACCTTATTTTAGCATGTTTCTTATGATTTTTCGTGTGAAAAAGTAAGACATTTCATGTGTAATACAATTAACCATCTACCTCCCTTCAATAATGGAGGAGCTTTAAGGAGTGCAATTAATACATCCCATCTCAATTTTGAAAGATAAATAAATAAAGAATTAAATATATTACTACTTACTTCATTCCATTCTCTTAGAAGCTAGAGAATTAAATAGTCAAATAATTTGTATAAAAGAAAAATGAAACTTACACTGACCTTGTATTGCCTTTTTCCGATCATCCGTGCAATTTTGACTTACTAAGCACACTTCATCCTCACGAAACAAATTTGACCTTACCTAAATAAAGAAACATTGGAAATAAAGTTATATATTTAATTTGTTTCAATATTGATACAACTAATAGATTCATGTTAGAATAACAAATTAGCATTTGAAATCACCAAACTTAATATTAAAACAAAATTGCTTGAAATGTTGAATTAAAATCACAAAAATTGAAAAAAAAATAAAAAATCAACGAACCTGTATTTGGCCGGTCAACTGACGACATTGCTATGAAGATGAGTGTCTTCACATATAGCTATAGATATTGGGGGAACAAACAATCTGGATAGAAAACAATTAGTAACAAAAATACAATTTTTACTATGCCACAAACTCAACATCAAATTGCTTTAAATAACTTACAAGACTCAGCCTCAGTATTGAAGTGCGCATTGGAGGCAGCTGATCCCTTTAATCCCTTAAAAAAAAACTTTAAGTTCTAATAAAACATTTATAAAATAAGGAAATCTATATAACATGTATATCTCAAATATTGTGAGAAAAAGAAATGAGTACTACATTAAATATTACAAATTCTTTTGTACACAAATTTATTGTTATGGTTATGATTAGAGCTTATGTATGGTATGTATTACAAGAAATGAGGACAGAGCTTACAGAACTTAATGCCACCGAGAAACCCTATAGGGTACAAGGCCTAACTTAGAACACAAATTATGGGATTTGTAACAAAACAAACTCACTTTTAATTTCTACATCAGATTAGTGAAAAAAAAAATTAAGAAAATGTAGTTTAAGATAAAATGAATTTTGTGCATATATATAGTAACAATTTATACATGTTCCCGTGAAACCCTTCCTAATGCACACAAACTACTACAAAAATTAGGAACTAGGAAGATTAATTTAACAATGGTCACTGGCTAGCATGACTTGAGCTGTAGATTCAAGAAAACAGATCCAAATCGGGAAAAAAAATGCGATTAAATAAAGAAATGAAATGAAAAAGCATACCTTTGACTGAAGACCCAGAAGACCAAAGGGAATGCTAGCTTTCAAATGGGTGAAGCAAAGTAAAGGGAATGGGAATGGGAATGGAGTGAGTCTGAACTCCATCATAAATAAGAGGCAAATTGGGTGAGTTTGACATAAAATATAATCATGAAATAGTATATTAATAGCTGGTCAATTGAATATTGATGAAAAAAATTACATTTCAAAATACGAAGTCTAATTAATGATTAATTTAAATATATATTTCACTGTAACAGACAACAAAACAAAATACTTATTATTGAATATGGATGCAAAACACTAGATATAATTGTAGATTAAAAATTCAAGGGGTATATATATTTAGATTAAAAATTTGTAGTTTTCCAC
>CM008336.1:33459957-33471914 GCA_002525835.2 Ipomoea batatas | reverse complement strand
TCCTAAACAATAAACATAGTAAAAAAACTTGTTAGTTCACCGCATAAAGCAAATCCATTCCTTTCATTCTTTCTTTCTTTCTTTCTTATTTTACTACTTAATTCAATTTTAAGTCCGAAAACTGATTCACCAACAAAATAATGACTTTGTTGCAGTACATAGTTAAACTTAAGATAGTCCATTCTTAATACTCAATAAGACATCACAATATATGGGAGTCAATTATATATTGTCTTTTTCCCTGTGATATTACTTGATAACATAGCACATGAGGTAATATTTTTCTTTTACCTGAGAGAAAATTAAATAAGGTGGATTGCTTTTATAGTGTTATATGAAAACATAGCATATGGGTTTTAACCATTTTGTTTTATCTAAGAGAAAAATAAATACAAATAGTCATTGGTCTACATTTATTTTATTTTAATTTTTTTAACCAAAAAATGTCCAACATTTATTATCGATTTGAAAATATAAAGAAAGAGAGAGGGCATAACCAAACCCTTAGCTTGAAAATTTGGGGAAAATTTTGTCAATACATATCAATCAAAATGAAGAGTAGAGACCTTATGGTTGAACCTTCTGCCCCTCATTCAACTACATGTTAGCGTTATATATTATCCTTAAGAGGTCATACAACCCTGAGTCCCACAATGACTAGGACTGAAATTATTTTGCATGTTTGGTAGTAGGGTGGAACTGAAGTGATGAACAATAATATTGATGTTTGGTTATGTAAAATCCTATAATGGGAATAAGTGTTTTAAAAATACAAAAATAAAAAGTCAAGACAATTGATTATAATATAATGACATCCAAAGCACTAATATAAATCAAAAAAAATATAAATAAAAAAATATAAAAACACAAATCTAAAAGCACTAATCCAAACTTAAAAATCATATTACGTACCAATAAGACGGAAATATATCTTTTAATTAGCGAATGAAGTTTTTAGTTGAAGAAGTAATCAAATCTTATAGTTTGTTTTAAGAAGTTATCAACCAAACACTAATAACTATAATTTTGATTCTCATTCTTAGTGTGTAAACCAATAAACTAAACCCACCCTTAATTAATTAATTAATTATTATTTTTTTGTGGTTAAAAAATTATTTGAAGAAATTGCCCACAATTCTTTGATACAATGATTCAATGGGTTGTGAGCTTGAATTAATTCATTGTTAGTTTGTACGTGTGCCCATACAACCTTTAGTCCCATGAGAGTAATGATAGGAAGAGAAAGCACATGTGATGTGTCTTTGAGTGTTCCCTACATTTAGAGTATGTTTTCAAGTGTCCATTTTTTCATTCATAATCGATTAACCAGCTTTAAAGAAATGAAAAACAGTTAGTCCAGGTCTAAGTCCATCCGTCTTAGGATCTGAGTCCACCCGACTAATCCCAGTTTCCTGCTAGTCCTCATCACTCGTGGCAGTCTATGCTCTCGGCTAATCAAGTCGTTAACTAGAGAGAGGTTTGTGGTCAGTGTTTATCTATAGGCCACTTGCTCCTGCCGAAGTCACTACAAATTAAATTAAATGAATTTTCAAAAGAATTTATAGAAGCTGAATAGATCCCTAGCTATTATAACTCTGGTAAGAGGTAGGTAGGTAGCATGCATTTAGTTTCATGTGTAATTTAGGGTACAGTACAGTGCTTCCAATGTAATGTACCTTTGATTTCATATGGCAGATAGATGGTCTCTGCTTTACTCCTCCATCTCTATAGGAAATGAAAATCTTCAGAGTGGATCGAAATTAAATGACCTTCATGGTCTGTTTGAATTGGTTGGATGTAGTTTGGGGGGAATTGCAATTCAGTGAATTCCCAAACTACAGTGTTTGGTTGGAGGGAATTGCAATTCCTCCAAATGATGAATTGCAATTCGGTGGAGAGGATGGGCATTTTGTTGGTGTAAAGATAATTTTGTCCCTCCTCTCATACCATTTGTCCTTTTTTTTTAAATTTGAAATAATAATAATAATAATTATTATTATTATTATTATTATTATTATTATTATTTTGAAAGAATTATTATTACGTAGTATTATTTTGAATAATTATTATTATTATTATTTGAATGAATTATTATTATACTTATTATTATTATTATTATTTTAAAGAATTATTATTATTATTATTATTACTACTACTACTACTATTACTACAACATCTACCACAACATAAGGGCATTTTAGTCATTTTGTCACTTCTTACCTTTTAATTCCCTGTATTTCTATTTCTGCATGCCAAACACTGTAATTTCAATTCCTACTTACTCACTGAATTACAATTCCACCAAATTATAATTCTTTTCCACCCTAATTCCCTCGTCCCAATCAAACGCCATGTCAATTCAATTCAGAAGCTGAAAATCCAAAACTATGTTTCAGTCCTGTACGTTGCACTCCTGATCGAAATTAAATGACCTACAATACTAGTTGCGGTTCCCAAGGTTGGTAAAATCAGCATTAATCAATTCCTTCCGTTAAAAGGGTTGACGTAATTCAAGGGAACCTATTGTAGATGGGGTTCCCAATCTTGGTTTTGGATGGTTAAAAATTAGAGGAAAATAGATATTTTATTTGTTTTTATTCTTTAAAAAAATTATTATTTATATGTGAGAATTAGAATAAATGTAAAAAAAAAAAAACAAACGTTATTGTTAAATTTGTGTTTAAGTCTTAATTTTGTTACTAATATTAATTTAATATTATAATTAAAATATTTACAAATAGTGTCAGTTCTTTTTTTTTTTTAGTTTAATCTGATTCTCACATATAAGTAATAATTTATCAAAAAATGAAAATGACTTGAAATATTTATTTTGCCCTTATATTTAATCATGAAAAAGTCTATTTAACATGAAAATGACAAAATTCAAACTTTTGGGATGAAAACGTAATTTAGTATGAAACAACACTGTAAACATATATAATTAAGATAGAAGGAAAAAATATATTTTTCTTTGGGAAAAGGTACAAATAGGCCACTAAACTATTTAGGTGATAGCAATTAAGCCACCAACTCGAATAAACTCCAAATTTATCCTTGAACTTAGAAAAAAAAAACAGAACAATTAGCATTATTAGCATGTTAACAACAAGTTTGTGCTCATTAGGATGCCATGTGTATTTTTTATTTTTTATTTTTTATTTATTATTATTATTATCCTACTAAGCATTTGACCCTTTAAAAAAAAACTAAGCAAAAAAAAATCCTACTCCTATAATGCAAGAAACAATCGTATTCTTATTAATAATGTTGAGAACCGGGTACAAAGCAGATAATATACGACCGGTTCAACCTGTCTAAATGTCAAGTCAAGAGTTCTCTCTCGGATGACCGGGCAGTGGGCCGCCAATCAACGAGAATATAGCTATGATATGAGGAATCGCAAAAAAATCCCTCTCTCATCAATAATTGCGGTATTTGTTGGTGGAGGAAAGGGATAAATTCCGCCCCTCGACATGGCAAGCATGTGGACAACATGCATAGGTAGGGATGGCAATGGGTTGGGGAGGGCTACATTCATCACCCGACCCACCTTATATTTTCTCCACCCACCCTACCCCCAATCCGCATCGGGTTGACTTTTTCAAAACCCACCCCCACCCCTATCGAATGCGGGTACCCACCACTTATCATCTTAATAAATTTTTTTCAAATATTAATATTTAAATTACTTACACATAATAAATAAAAAAAATTCATTAGTTATACTAAAACAAAAAATAATAAAAATATCTAAATATAATAACTAAATTGTTAATTTTTAAAACTAAACTTAGTAGATTAAATATAAAAATAGTACAAAGTTATCAAAACTTATAGAAACTTTTATAATAAACTACATACTAATACTTATTTTACTATATTATATATATACATACACACACATGATGGGTCGGGTGGGGTTCTAGGCGGGTTTTGTACATAGAACTCGAATCCAACTCGACTCACCTCGGGTTTACTTTTTAAAGACCCACCCCCGATCCAACACCCACTATCACCGATAAAACCAGACCCATGCGGGGTGGATATCCACGGGGCGGATTGAAATTGCCATCCCTATGCATAGGCCCATCGTCGGGAGGAATCCATAGCGTACACGTGCTGTGAATCGAATTAGTAAGTTGTGAGTAGTTGTGACTGCCCGGGGGTCGGCAGGTCAGGATAGCCGGAGAGATCCTCACGGCTGTGATCCGACGCTCGGCTCGACGATGGAGTCAATTCATTGAAAGGCGTGCAAAAGGTCTTTATACCGACCGTTTATCGTGCGAGGGCAAAGGTGGTGGGGATAATCTCTATCACCCCTATTGAGGTGTTATCATGTGATTGGTAGTTAAATTTATTTATTAGTTAGTGGTGGGTAGGTCAAATGCTTAGGTTTTTTTTTTTTTCAAGGATCAAATGCTTAGTAGGATAATAATAAAAAAAATATATAAAATAAAAATTACACATGGCATCCTAATCAACACAAACTTGTTGTTAACCTGGTAAAAATACTAATTGCGCTTTTTTTAAGATTCAGGAATGAATTTTGAGCTTATTCAAATTCGGTGACTTAATTGCTATATATCCCTCAACTAGTTCAGTGATCTATTTATAGATTTTCTTTTTATTATTATTATTATTATTTTATATTCAATCCCTTCCACCGATGGAACGTACTTATCTGCTCGTTCGTAAACAAACAAAACAAAACAAAAAGCAATAAAAAAAAAACAATAAAGAGAGATTTATATATAGTATAATGTATGTTGTGCATATTAATGATACACATAAAAAAGGCTATGCCTATTTGATTTGATTAGAAGCGTACGTGTGTGATGAAGTGATGTGTCTGCCACTCTGCCCCATCTCTTTCGTTCGTTGGTATTTATTACAAGCCATTTATTGATCCTACTTTCCAACCCTTCCCTTTGATCTCTTTAAAAAATAGACATACAAATCCAAGTTTACTTTCAAAAGGAAAGAAAATAGATGTAATAATAATTTTTCTTCTTCTTATTATTATTTTTAAAACACTGATAAAATTAATGCGTGCCCTACCAATATAGTTTGATCACCACCCATTCACAAGAGTATCAAAAGTGTTATCACACTAAAGAATATACGCTTTGTTTGGCAATCAACGGTTAGTGAATTGTGTTAGCAGTAAGCGGATAAATTGTGTTAGCGAGTTTGACCTCCATCGTTATTATGTTTATCCACTTTCATTTAATCATTCCCACAAACCACAATTAAAATCTTACTTTTTGGGGTCATTTTTTAATTAAATAAATTTTATCAACATAATTAGCATCTCAACATTAAATTGTTGACAATCAACTCAATCATGTGTCCAAAATTGACATGTTAATGGTAACCTAACAAGGACAATTTGGATGGATACTAATAAATGTTTAGACAGTCAATGGTGTATGAATTTACATGATTACACTTTAACTATGCATTACCGAATCTTCAAATAGGAGAATAACACAAGTTTGAATATTTTTAAAATATAATTAAACAATTCACAAAGGCACCTAATAATCTTTTAGAAAAATTGATTATTATGCCATATAAATGTATAAACAGAAGGTAGTTCATTTTTTTTATTAGTAATATGATTTTATGTTTTTTTTGTTTTGTTTTGTTGTTCATATTAGATTTTCCAAAAATAGGAGTATCCAATGTGAATGAGAAATCCAATGGTTATGTACTAATAAACAATGATCTGAAAGATATGTTGTAGTTAATAAACATATAAAACTTTTTTATGACGGATTTTGATAAACTCACAATATTCCTTATAAATTTACAATAATTAAAAAAAACACACACACAAGCACAAATATTGTCATTTATTCAAATCAAAATAAAAATAATTAACAAAAATTTGCAACAAGCTAAGTGTTACAATTCATGAGATATTAACAATAATTCACAAAAATGAACAATAATAATTCAAAATAAATCAAAAGAATTAACAAAATTTTACAAAAAACCACATATCCATAATAATTCGAAATTATAAAAAAACACAATACTTTTCTTTAAAAAATTATAACAATACCACATTCATCCCAAAAATTCATAATGGTTTTTAAATTAAAGAAATTTAAAATATAAAAAATACCTGACCAAGAGGAATGACGTTGACGATTAGTACATTCACAAACAATGGACCAGAAACTAGTCTCCCTGATCCCAGTGTGGAAGTAAAGTCTCAAAGTGAAGGGGGCTTCTTGTGCACAGTAAAGGCAACCTCTCAAAGTGAGAGGGTTCATTGTGCGCAGTGAAGTTACTATGATTTACATCCTGCTGTCGGACAAAGGTCTAGCGTCTCCCAAATACTTTGCCGGAGCGTGGAGGGCCTTGAGGTTGGGGATTCAACCTTTTGGGAGAAAAATATAAGAAGACCTCCTAACATGTAGTCTAAAAAAAAAGACCTCCTAACATAATTTTTTATTTTATTATCTTTAATTTTTTTTTTAAATCTATATATTTTGGGGGAATGTTGTCATGCCATCATAGAGATATAAAATGTTTTAATTTCAAAATATAAAGTTAAAATGGACATAATAAATAATTAACTTTGTCCACAAAATGTGAAATTTTTTATCCCAAAATCCTCACACCCAGACCCCAGAGGTGAATTACCAAGACTTCAATAGAGTAAATTTACTTAACTTTATATAAGTCAGGTATATTAATAAATTAATTTATATTTATTATTATACAATAAATTTAAGTTAATTTTTTAAGCATATGATTTGGCAACCACAAAAGTCTATACCGTACAAGTAAACAAATCATAATAATTTAAAAAACATCATTTGTAAGTGTAGTAGATGCTTGCAAAGTATATTAGAAAAATCAAAAGAAAACCAATTAAAATAAAATATAAAACTTTATAGGACGGGTTTTAATAAAACTCACAATATTCCTTATAAATTTACAATAATTTAAAAAACACTAAAATTACCATTTATTCGAAACAAATAAAAATAATTAACAAACATTTGCAATAAGTGTTATAATTCACAAGATATTAACAATAATGCTTAAAAATTAATAATAATTCAAAATAAATTAAAATAATTAACAAAAAGTCACAACTAGTCACTGTGTCCAACGGCAGCGCTGCCTTCTCGCCGCCACCCTGTGGTTCCAGATGATTGCCATAGCGATTGTGATTCTTCCTCTTCCATTGTTGATGACATGGGCTGTGAAAATATAACCTCTTCGTCTTTCAGAAAGCCATTACATTTCGACCTCAACTTGCTGCTGACAGTGGAATACACCGGAGAGGAGGAAAAAGAAGGTCATATAATGAAAAGACTCATGTACTCCCACACATAACGCCTCACTAACTGCACATAAACAGAAGGACCATTGTTGGAACAAATTCAATAGTTAAGTGTCTTTTTTGTTCAAATTAAAAGACGATGACCAATTTTTGAAAATCAACATAGTCGGAGGATCATGGTTGGAATTAACTCTTTTTATTTATTTATTATTTATCTTTCTATTTTGGGTACAATGAACAATTTTTTTGTCTTCATACTTCGATTCTTGTATGATCGAAAAATATGACAGATGCATAGACACTATAAAATTTTTTCTTATATTTTGACCTCTACGATTAGAAAATTTATTTATTGATTTTGGTGTTGGCATTGTTTATTTATTTATTATTTTGTGTACAGTGGAAAATTATTTCATGTGTCTTCATGCTTTGGCTCTCGTTGTATGATCAAGAAATATCACAAATGTATGGACTCTCTAAAATTTTAGGGTCACACTTGTGTGAGACCGTCTCACGGATCCTTATTCGTGAGACGGGTAAGGTCGGGTCAAAACACCATGCAAATGTCATACTTATATGTGCAAATGTCATACTTATATGCTCAAATATAACACTAATCAAGAATACAATTTTTGTAACTTATAATAGAAAAAGTAATACGGAGTATATTTTTTATAATAAGTAATGCTGACAAGTGCTCCTTACTTATAAGGGTAAATTTAATACTTTTGAGGAAAAATGTAATACTTTTAAATCAAAATATAAAAGTATTGTATTTTCCTTTAAAAGTATTACATTTACCCTTATAAGTAACAAAAATTTTATTTCTGACTAGTATTACATTTGAGCATATAAGTATGACATTTGTGTATATAAGTGTTACATTTGCATATTTACCCGATCCGACCCGTCTCATGGTGAGACGGTTTCACACAAGTTTTTGCCTTATGTTTACCTACCCTCATTTAATCATTTTCACAGGTAAACTCTTCTTCTTCTTTTTTTCTTTTTTTTTTTAAAAAATTTTTTTTTTCACCGTTTAATATTTTTGTTATTGTTTACACACGTACATACATACATATATACTGTGAGATAGATTTGATGGTATATACTATGAAGCAACAAAAGCAAACTGCATTAAATACCTATAATTAAACACCTATATTTGTTGAGGGTTGAAGACGGATATTGACTTGTTCATGTAGGTTAGGTTAATATTGACTTGTAGCCTAAATATATATTTATGGGAATTAAATATCATTATAAATATCTACTCAACTTATTGAAGATTTAAAAGGAGAAAAAAGACAATGAAATATATAAGTGAAAATTGTATTTTTGTTCCATTAATTATATTGGTGTTACAATCTTAGTCCATAAGTTATATGCATCGTGATCATCTTTAACTTCTAAGTTATGCATGCACGAATTAACGATTTTAATCCCTTGGAGTCTATTTCTGCCATCATTATTTACTTAATAAAGTGGTGGATTTGGTACTTCAGGGGCTAAACTCGTCACATTGCATAACTTATGGGTTAAAGATTATTAGGCATATAACTCAATTATTAATTCTATACCACAAGTATAACCCGAGGACAAAAAATTATAATTTTTCCTATATATAATAAGCTCTATCTCTCTAGCATTCTTTATTTGTAGTAGTAAATATAGGTCATTTAAGGATCACAAATGCTATTATTTTTTTTTTTGAAAACAGAAATGCTATTATTAAATATATGTAGAGGCAAATTATTAGGTGGACCTTATTCCACCTTCCAAGGTGAATCCGGGTCCAAGATACACAATTTACATACTGAATGTTCACAATTTATATATTGAATGTTTACAACTAAATGTTCACAATTTACATACTAGTCGATTGAATATTGACGAAAAACAAAAAACGAACTATAATGATTGATTATCTTAACTATAAATTTCATTACAATAGACAAAATTAAAAAAAAATATTTAACATGTCTAGGGTTTTAATTTGTAATAGACCACAAAACTAAATAATTAATATTCAATAAGAATGAAAGACACTCAACATAAAAGAAAGTTAAAAAATTGACTAGGGGTTTTCCGATTTGTTATGATTTTGAAATAGATCACATGCCACATCTTTCAATCTTTCTAAATCTATGCTACACACAACACATGTTTCCCTTTGCATTCTTTTTTCCTGTCTTCTAATTAATACATACACTCAAACATACTTTATGGTTTATTTTATTTATAGTTTTATTTTTATTTTAAAAAAAACTATACGAAGAAAAAAATAGGGATGTGATGGGTGCACCGTGCACGTTGCTCCATGATATAAATATTGCTTAGTTTTAGTCCTCTTTTCACTTACCTAGAGGTGGGCGTAATTGGAATTATTTGAACCAACACCCAAAACTTGAGTTGAATTTTGAATTTCAAGTAAATCAAGTAATATTTTTAATTATGGTTTATCTAAATATAAATTGAATTTGAATATTGAATGTTAAAATTTCATACATGCCCAACTTGAAATCCAAACTAATCCCAAAATTTATTATAAATGTAAATATAAAAATATATATTGACTATTAAATATATTTTGTAATTAATATTGTATTAATTTTTAACACTCTCTTGGAGTTAATATTATATTAACTAATCCCAACTTGTAGTTAATATTATATTAACTCTCTTAATTTTTGTTTATTTTCAGTTTCATAGCATACTGGAGAAAAATAAAAACACCAATAATAAAATTATTACAAACAAAAAAAATTGATAATAATAAAATTTTAGGTATACCTAACTAACTCAAAATAATTTCACCCGAACGAAATATATATAAATTAAATTTGATTGGAATATCAGGTGTCAAAAACATCACTCAAAATTTTCAAATATCAAAAATAAAATTCAAATATTACCCAAATCCAACAAATCAAAACCCTGCACCTATCCCACCATTGCCCCTCCATTGTTTGAAAGGGTGAGAGAGGCGTTTTTACTTAAAGTTTCAAGGCAAGTTTGAAAGGGTGAGAGAGGTGCTTTTACTTAAAGTTCCAAGGCAAGTACTGCTTTTAAGAATTTGTGGCAAAATAATGTGCATCACTCCCAAATCTAAATTATTGATGTGAAGGTAAATATTAGATATATAATATAATATAGTTGTACAAATGAAAGGAAAAAGAACATTATTTTCTTTTTAGACCACGAAGTGTCATTGGTATACTTTAATTATAAGAGGCAGTAAAGCACATTTAAACTCGTATCATACTTAGAGTAATTTTCATTCGCACCGAACCAATCAAATTAAGAGACAAAGTATTGATCATATATGTGTGTATGTTTGTGAATTCTTTAATTATATTTCAAAATAATATAATTATTTGACGCCATTTCAACGGTTTTGTTGATGGAGGATAAAAAATGATCATGCCACAATAATACTATGATCAAAATAAGATGTTATGATTAAAAAAAAAAAAAACTAAAAGTTGACTGCCACCTATAAATCTGGGACAAAAAATGGAATTAACAAAGTAAATTTATTCTATTAGGGGATGTTCTGATAAAAAGATACTAAATGTGGACTTCTACTTATAAATCTAGGATAAAAAAATAGAATTAACTCTTAAGTAAATTTATTTTATTGAAGTTTGAGATTTTTTTATTCACATCGAATATTCCTATTTTTGGAAAAACAAACCAATATAAAAGCAAAAGAAATAAACATAAAATCAAATTACCTTAAAGAGAAGTGACATCTCATTATATGGCATAATAGTCAATTTTTCAATCTAACAAGGCATGGGTTGTAGTAGACAAAAATAACAATTTTATTGCGTTATGAGTTGAAATAAATCCAACAAGTTAGTTCAATCAACCTCCATATAATATAATGAATCCTATAAAAGTTACAACAACTAATTTGTTCACGAAAATTTCGTTATAAAATAATTCATGATAATATTCATTTTATAACACATACAAGAGCCATTTACACAAATAAATATTACTAATCAAAATTACTCTTAATAAATGGTGAATATTATCTGATGTTGAGTTTGAGGAATTGAGAAAACTACAAAGAAAAATTAAATTTGTCCATAAAAAATTTGTAGATATATCAATAAGAAAAATTACTTACAGATTTTCATAGATTAACTAATAAAACTAATAAATATTTACACTATAGGTCGGTATTTAATATGGAAGAAATTAAAGGGACTTTACTAAACATCATGTCATATATATGATATTTCGTATTTAAATATTAGCTTATTAACATTAATCTTATGTGTCCATCTCCTCATTCTATAGACCTATTTATTACAGTTACAGCAACAACGTAACTATTTTTTTCATAGAAAATTTGAAGTTTTTTACCGGAATCATTTTATGACACAACATTCAATTCTAGAACCCTAGCAATTCCATCCATATAGCTCCCTAAATTCGTTATATTGGTATATATTGCGAACGAGTTAGGTTAGATCAATGACTATATATATAGATTGATCAAAATTCAGTTAATTAAATATTTTGATTAATTATGTCCATAAGTAATTATTGTTTGTATAAACCCAAATCAAATTCTTTAATTTGCTCCATCTGACATCTATACTTTTGAGTTGCTTCCACACCCTTCTTAATTTTTGTTGGA
>CM008336.1:33443135-33457828 GCA_002525835.2 Ipomoea batatas | reverse complement strand
ATGCTATTGAAGGAAGTTTGGAAGGCAATAAGAAAAAAGTTTAATGGAGAACTTGATCTTTTTCAAATGGAGAGGAGATCATGATATTAAAAGATTTCAGTGGCTTGGAACCTCTACCATGTGTTGGGCATTTTAATTTGGTATTAAAAAGAAAGTCAAGCTATGCACAAAATAATGATCACTTATAAAAACATCAAGACTGCAACTATTTCTACTAAGCCAATCTCTAACAAACATCACTAAGGTTGCCCTATAATTAATTATTATAGGCTACAAGAAATTGAATTGTTGTACAACTTTAGAGTTAATTTCTTTTGTCGCAAATAAATACATCATTTGTTACCATGATTTGTTGTCACAACAAAGTAATTATTGTTATCACGTTTTAGGTCACTGATAATCATTTTTGCGTCAAGAACAATTCTCACAAATAAGTACAACTATTGTGACTAAAATGTTGTCACAATAAAATAATTAATTGCAACGATTTTAGTTGTCACTAGATCAATTTTTTGTAATAATATATTTGGTCACAAAATGTACTTTTATTGTGACCACTATTGCGATCACTCAAATACTACTTTTAGTGTACGTAAGCATTGTCACAAAAGGCTTGAGTAATTGTGACAACTTCTCAAAAGTCGTCACTACTACAATAGTGACGGAGGATATAGTGACGACAGGTGACGACTTCAAAAATTGGTCACTAATTTCAATAGTGACCAAAATCGATACCTTTAGCGACAACTTCTATTGTCACTAAATGTGAAATTTCTTGTAGTGCCAGGTCTATGTTCACAATTTTAGAACTCTTTGCTCACAATTTTAGAACTACATATTCACAATTACAGAACTCTATATTCACAATTTCATAACACAAACATGAACTGATCAGTTCTTCGATTCGGTTCAGGTTACCCGACCCATTTTGCCCAGCCCTAATTGTAAATATAGAGTTTTAGAATGGTGAACATAGAGTTCTAAAATTGTGAACATACAGTTCTAAAATTGTGAACATAGAGTTTTAAAATTATAAACATGGTCCTGGGTTCACCTTGCATGGTGAGCCCGGGTCCATAACATAATTTGCCGAATCCTAACGCAATCATTATTGTGTGGACCATGGTCCATGCAGTTGTGTTGACTATGCTATCAAATAATGTACATTCAGTATAAAAATAATGTACTTTTAGTATATTAAAAATGTACATTTTATGCAGGGGATGTACATTATTTGTGTATAAATATGTATAATAAATACATTGTATTATTGAAAATTTTTAAATTGAACAATGGATGTATAAATATATATATAATAAATACATTGTATTAAAAATATTGAATGAGTATGACTTTTTATTGATGAAATATTAGAAACATTTACTTCAATATCATCATTACCAACTTAAATTTATGACTACATCACATTCAGTTTGTGAATGAATTGATAATTAATGAGCCAATGATCTTGTAGTCAAGTGTCATAAAGTGACTCTAACAATTGAGAGGTCATGGATGAGAGCCTCAGTGGTCAAATATTATATTAAAATAGAATTAAGACTATAATAGAGAGGGATACGACTAATACGAGTAATAATAAATAATTATGCTGAAGATACTACAGATGAATATATAGAAGGAAAAGTTCAAGCATGCATAGAAGTTGAGATAAATTTTAACTGTGAAATACATAATTTTCTTCCTCCTTTTACCTCAAGTCCTCAAGACTTAAAACGGGATATAAAAAAGAAGTGCAGAAGATAAGTGAATTGTACATACCTTAACAAAGATTATTAAAACTTAATTAGAACTAATCAAGTACTTAATGAGACATTTTGCCCAATATTGATATTTGACAAAGTAATAAAATCAATTGTTTTGATAAAATCCATATTAATATAATTTAATAGTTTTGTTGCTTTAGGGTTAAAAGTGTAATTGTTTTTGAATAGTTAAAGTGTATATTGAGAATGATAAAAAATTATGAACTAAAATAAATAGCAAGAAACAATTAAGGAACTAAAATATATTTCTTCCTTTTTTTTTTTTTTAGCGATAGTTTATAACAAAAATAAATAAATAAAACCAATAAGAATACGTCTTTATAAACAATTTTGGTTTTGGAGACTTTTCAAATATATAAGCAAACGAGCTTTCTCCAAGAGGCTTTACTTTTTTGGAACAGTTGTAGTCTAGTCAAGCCTTTGCCAGTTCTTATACTATGGATCGCGATTCACAATGCATTGTGGACCAATGTCACAAAATGACGTCGTTTCAATAAGTGGGAGAAAGGCTTCCGTAAATCTCAGTAATTGATACTACAGTTCATCTGAAATGATACTACAGTTGTGTTTTACTGATACTGAATTTGTGTTGAACTGATACTGCAGTTGTGTTGAACTGATACTGCAGTTGTGTTCGTAACTGATACTACAGTTCATTTCAAATGATTCTACAACTGTGTTGAACTGATACTGTAGTTGTATTGACCGATGCTGCAGTTCTGTTGAACTGATACTACAGTTGTCAGAGGTCGTTTCATCTGTCTGGAATTACCTTTGTGTTGAACTGATGATGCAGTTGTGTTGAAATGGAACTGCAGTTACGCAGAATGAAGGCAATTTCATCCATCTGTTTTCATTAATCAAAATGATGTCGTTTTGTCACTTGGTCCACAATGCTCGGTGGACCGTGATCCACGATAAAATTTGTAATCCTTGGCTAGGTTGAGTTGGCAAACTCATTCCATATATATAGAGGGAAAAAGAGGGGTTCAAATTAGAATACTTATTTGCATAACAACTTTGAAAATAACTAAATTAATTTGGGAGATTAATTTTTTTTATCTGTATCAATCTCACATAGAAAGGGCAGATGGCATATTCGGGGTGATTATAGCTGTGGCATGTGAGAGACAGAGGGAAGGGTGCAGTGGCAAGTGGCAACCTAGCTAGTGGCATTTTCATTTACGATCCATTTGGTTCGAGGAAAATATTTGAGTGCAAATGAAATTGAGATTCCATTGTATACAATAGTAGATAGAGGGAAGAGTTTACTATTATATACATTTAAATTTTATGTACTCCTTCACTTTACCCTTTGGGGGCGTTTGGTTCGGATTATCTAGGATAACAAATGTTATATTTGGCTAGTTATAGAAGATTCCTATGTTTGGTTGAAGTTATCTAACTTTCCCTTGGAATATTATTTAACCTGGCCTCCACATAAGCACTTTCTTAAATTTGGAGGGAATGTGATGCCATCCATTTCTTTAGGTAATGTAAGATTCCCATGGAACTTTACAAATTTTGCCCTTCCTACCATCACCCATTATATTATATGCAAGAAACCTTAGTCCAGATAGCACAACAATTCTTAGTAAATTAACTTACAAGGAATAGAGAGTATGACGGCAGTGAAGGACAATTGCAATATAGAGAAACATATTGCTATCATTAATATCATTTACATGTTATTGTTGAGTTTTTATCATCTCAGTATTGTACTTTATTTGGAGATCATTATTTACAAAAATAAAAGAACTAATGCCTTATTAAAGGTTGAGAATAATACATATTGAAATACATGAACAAATAAAATAATTTTTAACTTCATTCATTGAAAAAAAAAACTTCATTCATTGAAATGCATGACAAAATGTTAGTGGCAATAAAGTAAAATAACCATAATTGTTGAAAATGCTTGACTCGTGTGTGCCGGCACCTGCGGACTTAGTTATGCCGAATTTTCGTAACATTTTTTCAACACGTAGCTACTGGACGAGGACTTTGGTACCAAGAGGACTACTCGTGAACTAGAGTACTAGAGACCAAGAGGACTCGGTCTTAAGTACTCATGGTAACGATCCGTATCGTCGCCTCACCACTCTAGTACGCTAATAGCACGGGGACTTAATGACTCGTGCCTATTAGGACACCTCGGATTTACTCCTCGTGTTCTCGACTCGTCTTGTGTACGATTCGGGTTTGTGATTGTTCAGAGACTTAATTCATCTGTTATGGAATTAATATCGGATTAATTCCAATTTTTAAATTCTGAATTAAATCTCAGGTAATGGTCGGCTGTTACAGGAGTAGAAAGTCTGATTTATTTATCAGATCATATAGTGATTACGCCATTGAATCACGATATACATGCAATTTATTTTATATAATAATGTTGATGTATGATTCAATATATATGCTTTGTGCATGTGTAGTATTTTAAAATAAAAATGCTAAAATGGTTAATTACCTTAATGAAATGTAACAAGTATGTTACATGATTGAAATCACGTAAAGAACCTTGGTTCTAGATTACAAGGGAAATCACTTTGTCAAAATTAAGATAGCTTTATAATCGTGAGCGTCATGGCTCTAGTGTATTGGATATTTTAAGTGATATTCTTAATACGATTATAATAGTTTAATTTGATTCAACTAGTTAGAAATTTGGTTGGTTTGATCTCGATAGCTCGTTAATTGTGTTATAATTAACTTGATCAATAATTCTAAATTTTAATAGTGTGAAATTAATTTGAGACAAATGATGAGTCAATGGGAATTGAGCTTAAGTGCTAATATTGTAGTACTAACGGAAAGACTTAATTTGTTGCTAATTATTTAACACTTGGGTACGTGAAAGTACCTAATTAATTGTGAAGATCGTGTTTAATAATAGTAAATAATGTTGCGACTTGTCAAATGCAATCATGAATTCTAGTTTTAAAATGTGGCTATATTAAAGACGTAATTGCACACATGCGAAGCACAGTCATTTTGTTAGAGTATAATTCCAAAATATGAATTGCTCAAAATGAAAATATACTAAATAAAATATAATAATATTTGAAACTTTCTTTTGTTAGCGTTATAGCAAGGCAAGGATATTCTTTGTTCCATTTCTCCGCAAAATGTGAAACTTTCTTTTGTTAGCCTAGATTAAACTCTGCCATTTCTCCGGTGACAATGGCAACGACGACCATCATCCCTCCGAACGTAACCATTCCAATGGAGTAATTTCTGCCCTTTCTCCATTATATTTCTTTACTGACACAAACAAAATCTCCTATTCTCCTCTCAAACTTCAATAAAATAAATTTACTTAAGAGTTAATTTTACTTTTTGTTCTAAATTTATAGGTGATAGTCCACTTTCAGTCTTTTTTTTTTTTATCAGAACATCCCCTAATACAATAAATTTACTTAAGAGCTAATTCCATTTTTAGTCCTAAATTTATAGTCATAACATCTCCATTTTGTCCTAATACTATAGATTTATAGATTTACATGGTAGGATAAATAATTGACTAATACTTCCTCTGTCCCATTTTATCTGTCATACTTACTATTCATTAGTCTATCCAACTCTTTCTTAGGGCACATGGAAGCCTTTTTAGGGCAATCAGTGGAATCATGGGATTGTGGTCTGCGCAAGGGTGATAGCAAGGGCCTTGAATCGTTGAGGGCGAATTATATGCGTCAAATTTTGGCGGCTGAGTTAAACATTCAGTATTCCAGGAATATTTAAAGTGTGGTAGAATTTCGTGATGTCGTTGGTCAAAGCTAGTCCCCATTGAGCCTTTGTAGCTAGTTCGTATAAATTTTAAATTAGTTCATATTTTTTGGAACGGTCTTGTATTACAGTTGTGATATTTTGAACCTCTGCTTTTTTTTTTTATTTGGCACAGTTTGCCCTTAATAAATGTTGCTTTAAACACTTGGTGTTTTGTCGTTTGAATATGTTGTGTTCTAGGTATAGGCACGGACGCAATTCGGAACATGGACATACCAACAATGCAATATAATGTGCGTCCATATATGAGGTTGGTGGATGCATGTGCAGGGTTAGACTTTGTGCACATGCGTAGGGTGTAGCGTGTGTACATGGCCAATTCACCGTAGGTGCACTCACCTGCTGGCAAGTGTGCACGCAGTCTCATATTCACGTTGAAATGCATATTTGTACATTGTGCCTTTCCGATTCTGCACCGTAGGCATTCTGTATGTCCGTATGGGTGAAGAAAACTTGATGGCACACGTTGTTTATCACACGAGAAAATGGAACTCAATTATTCATACACGAAAAGAATACTCACGACTATTTAAAGTTGCACTGCAGTAATCTGTCAAGCACACAAAGCTGTTTTCAGGTGCACACTACAGCGCATGTGTGGATTTTTTTACTCCTGCTTCCTAGGTGCACACACCTAGTGTCAATTGTGCACGCAGACCACTATCCAAGTTTGAAATGCATGTGCTTACGTTGTGCCTTTCAGGTACACACTCTGTGCACCGTAGGCTTTCTATAGGGAAAAAGGGCAAAAATACTTAATGGCACACGTTGCATGTTTATCACACAGGCACACAACCGTTTTCTTTATCAGCTACAAACACATGTTATGAATAAGTTGGATTCACCCAGTAACACCCTAGCTTGTATATTTATATGTACTAAGTAAACGGAACTCAATTATTTATACACGAAAAGAATATTCATGACTATTTAAATTGTTCAATCATAGATAAAATCAAATCAGTAATTACATCAAACTTCTTCATGTATCAATTGAAATATCATAATCCAAGTTTGACCAGCTAGCTCACAAATTTTCAACAAATATACATTCTCTAATATCGATTTAACTTTATCACATTAAATCAAACTTACCATTTAGCTCACAGTTGTTTTGGAATTATGCTATATGTAGAGCAATTTCTTAGCTCTAGATTGATATCAATGATTTGTAAATAATTACAATCGAAATACCAATCATGAAATACCTCTGCAAATGTCTGTAAATTAACATTAAAGTAAACAAAAAAATATAGCACTATTAATATAATTACCTTGTTTCCGATGATTTTCCATCTGGAATAGTAAGGCATCTCATGCCCAATACAACTATTCATCCATATCCCTCTGAACAATGAAAGAGCTTTGAGGAGTGCAGCTAATACATCGTATCTCAATTATTAAATTAAGATTAATAAATAAAGAATCAAATTTAATATATTATTAATTACGTACGTCAATCAATTCTTGCATAAAAGCTAGGAAATAATCCAATAATTTGTATAAAAAAAATAATGAAACTTCTAACACAGATCTTGTGTTACCTCTTTCCTATTATCAGCTTTGACATACCAAACATACTTCATCTTCACGGAATAAGTTTCACTTTATCTAAGTAAAGAGAGATTGATAATAAAATTTTTTATTTATATAATGTTACGTGAAAAACATTTATCTCAAAGTGACAAAAGTAAAAACAAAAAAAAAAAAAACAAGTTGAACAGTTAAAAGAATCACAACTATGATATGCTCTGATCCTTGCTCAAATATGCTCTGATCCTAACTCCGATATGCTCTTATCTACGAGGAATCAAGGTTATGATAATGGTTCTAATATGAAATGAAAACAACAAGAGGTTCAAAAATAATTACTTGAAATAAGATTTTTTTAAAATTTCTTAATTTCAAGGAGTATGTAGCAACCACAACATTACATACTAAAATGCACAATAAAACAAAGTAAGCTGTAATGACATAAAACTAAGTACTGTTCAATTCAAGCATAATCCATGATAATAGACAACCAATTCATCAAATCCAACTTAGTTTAATTACTTCCAAAAACCTTGCTGAGAATCTGAAAAATAATGAAAAACATAAAACTCAAATTAAATTGTTCAATCATAGATAAAATCAAATCGCTAATTACATCAAACTTCTCCATGTATCAATTCAAATATCATAATCCAAATTTGACCAGCTAGCTCACAAATTTTCAACAAATATACATTCTCTAAGGTCGATTTAACTTTATCACATTAAATCAAACTTACCATTTATCTCACAGTTGTTTTGGAATTATGCTATATGTAGAGCAATTTCTTAGCTCCAGATTGATATCAATGACTTGTAAATAATTACAATCGAAATACCAATCATGGAATACCTCCGTAAATGTCTGTAAATTAACACTAAATTTTTGTCAACAAAAAACATGTGTATGTATAAAGTAAACAAAGAAATATAGCACTATTAATATAATTACCTCATTCCCAATGATTTTAGTAAGGCATCTCATGCGCAATACAACTAGTCATTTATATCCCTCTGAACAATGTTAGAGCCTTGGGGAGTGCAGTTAATACATCATATCTCAATTCTGAAATTAAGATTAATAAATAAAGAATCAAGTTGAATATATTAAATGTTAGAGCCTTGGGAGTGCAGTTAATACATCATATCTCAATTCTGAAATTAAGATTAATAAATAAAGAATCAAGTTGAATATATTATTAATTACATACGTCATTCAATTCGGGCATAAAAGCTAGGAATTAATCAAATAATTTGTATAAAAGAAAAAATGGAACTTCTAACACAGATTTGTATTGCCTCTTTTCTATTATCTGTGCAACTTTGACATACCAAACATACTTCATCCTCACGGAATAAGTTCTACTTTATCTAAAGTAAAGAAAGGTTGAGTATAAAATTTTTGATTAATATAATGTTACGTGAAAAACATTTATCTCATGATAAAAGTAAAAAAAAAAAAAAAACAAGTTGATTAGTTAATAGAATCACAACTAAATACTCTGATATGCTATGATCCTAGCTGAAATATGCTCTAATCCTAACTCCGATATGCTCTGATTACTGTGAGGGATCAAGGTTAAAATAATGGTTCTAATATGAAATGAAAACAACAAGAGGTTCAAAAACAATTAATTGAAATAAGATTTTTTTAAATTTCTCGGCGAGGCTCCGACGCCAAGTCACCAACCCATCCCACAATTGCAGTTTGCTACTTAGCTCCTCTGCCTCCGAAGCTCTGACCTACGACTCTCCGAGTTCCGACGGGGCGACGCAATTCGACGACGTGGCGATGCAATTCTGACATCCGACTCTCCGACCTCTGCAATTCTACGAAACGGTGACTCCGTAACCAGTTCCGAGTCTTCCGACGACGCAAACGAGCCAGGTGATATTTTTAATTATTGTTTTTAATTTTCGTTAAATGATTAATTAAATAGATAAATTTTTATATTAGTTTTTTGAAGATAAATTTTTATCTTCAAAAAAATAAATTTTTATATTAGTTATTAGTTAATAATTAATATTTTATTAACTGTTTAATTAAGTAGGTAAATAAATAAATTTGTTTACTGCCAGTCTGTCAGTGACTCCCCAGTGCGTTATGAGTGTTGTGTTTTGGACTTCTGGAAATATATTTTTATTGACTTATTGTGTGTTATAAGTTATGAATACTTCTCATTTGCCTTCATCTCTTACTTCTCATCAGATTTGACTAACATATGCTCTGATCCTAGCTCAAATATGCTCTGATCCTAGCTCAAATATGCTCTGATCCTAACTTCGATATGCTTTGATCTACTGTGAGGGATCAAGTTATGATAATGGTTCTAATATGATCCTAACTTCTCATTCCATAAATACTTCTCATTTACCTTCCTCTCTTACTTCTCAACAGATTTTACCCATTATGCATTCTGATCAACACTTCTCATTTACACTTCCTCTTAACAGATTTCATGGCAACAACAATCTTTCTACTACTGCTTGGCTTCATCGGCATCCTCGCCACTACACTTCAGGCTCAAACTCCAGACGATATTGTTCCAATCTCATTAGTGCAAAATGCCATTGTCAAAGGGGCAGGTAGCAACTATATATATATATATATATATATATATATATATATTTTTTTTTTTTTGCCTTACTCATTACATTGGCTCTTTAATTAATTTGTGTACTAATATTTTTTTGGTATCTTTATATACAGTTTGTTTAGACGGGACTACATCTGCATATTATTAAGAACAAGGCCAAGGGGAGGGTGCTAATAACTGGCTTATTTTTTTTACAAATATGTCTTCCGGTCCTCACCTCATTCTTTAATTTCATTTCCAGAAAACAAAAAACATAAATCCCATAATTATTCGTGTTATGTTAGAGGTAAAATGTGTTCTAATCATAACAATAATAAATTTGTAATATATATTTAAAGTATGATATTTTGGATATTCAAACTACAATATTTAAAATGTGATATATATATATATATATATATATATATATATATATATATTCTCATGCATAATAATGCGATTTGAAGGGTGGAGGTTGGTGTGCGAATCAAACGGACTGCTTTAATGGTGCTACATATGGCCGTAGTTCTGGTTCAACTAAGAATATAAGTCTGTCTTTTACATTTAGAGATTTTCTCTCCAATAGTCCAACAAATAATCCAGGTAATTAAAACCAAATAAATTTATTTATATCATTATTTTTATAAGTAATCTAATTTAATCTGAATTTTGTTATATATATATATATATATATATATTTCTACAATTGGAACAGAGTCTATGTTCCGTATTATGACGGATCGTCGTTTACCGGCGACGTCGAAGCACCTGATAGTGTAAGCATTATAAATTTAAATTTAAAATATTTTTTCATTCAAAATATACAACTAAATATTTTAACTATTTTTTAAGGTGACTAATGTGACATACAGAGGTGCTCGAATTTTTAGAGCTACCATGAATGATCTCCTATCTAGAGGCATGAATACTGTCTTTTATTCTCACAAAATGATCCCATACTCTGGATCTGGAATCAACCTGTTTCCTCTTCTTATCAAAATCTGCAGGAGGTTGTTCATTCTGTTGATTATTATCCTCAACAGTTTGGGCTTCCACCACTGTAGGTTCCTAAATTGAAGAATTGGGTGGTTGACTAGCAGAAGTACCAGGCGTACTGATATTATCCATCTAAAATATGGCTAAGTATTAGTACAGAAAGTATTGGGATACAATGAGAAAGAATAATAGACAGAGTGACAGACAGTCACTCAGTCAGCCATATAATTACACATAAAGTTCTAGAATCAGACACATTTTGTGTCATCATTTTCCATGAACACATAATTACTTTATTAGGAAATTTATTGAGAATACATTTAAGGGCATACATCCATAAACTTGACTAGAGTCTGGACTCTAGAGTAGTAGACAAAGAAATCCAGATTCAGGGTTTCAATTTCAGATTGGGAGACTGTAATATTAATATACAGCTATTGTTTCCCAATTCCCAGTCCATCATTATCAGGATTTCTATAAAATGGGCTTTCATTTTACCACCAGTATATGATAACTGATTAAGTTATCAAACTAGGGTTTGCAAATCGTTACATTTCCAAAAAAAAAAAAAAAAAAATAGTTAGTGCTTCCACCAAATTGGGTTTGAAATAAACATGAAACGAGTCAGTGCTCCCACCAGAATATCACAAAATCGCTAACAAATCAATTATATTAAACTAGGGTTTTAAATAAACATGAAACGAGTCAGTGCTCCCACCAGAACATCACAGATTCACTGAATATCACAAAATCACTAACAAATCAATTATATTAAACTAGGGTTTGAAATAAACCTGCGGCGAGTCAGTGCTCCCACTAGAATATCACAAAATATCACATAATTGCTAACAAATCAAAGTTATTAAACTAGGGTTTGAAGACCTACTTCGTTTCTCACAAATACCCCGGAGAACAAGAGCTTCTAGCACAGATATCACCACTCCAGGTCTCTAACAGTCGAACGGTCCACCACTCCACCAAGCACCAGTAGGGCGTCGGGCTTCCACCAGTCGAACACTCGAATAGAACCAAGTTGGCAAATATAATATGTATATATATTAATAATAGTTCACATATACATAAAATTTTGGTTTGTATTGATTTAGATGCGTTATAATTTTACTACAAATATTATTTATCACGAAGTATTTAATAATTTATAATATAGTATGATCAAATATGAATTAATAGTTGTATATTATATATCTATACAATTCTTTCAATATATATATATATTTGACGTAACATTACACTTGAGAATTTTTTTTTTTTGAGTACTACTGACTCTGTTACAATGTACACTTGAGAATTATTGATTCATTATAACAAATTGAATAAAAATTTATATTTATACTAATAGAATCAATATATCATATATAAATAATTAAATTAAAACTTTGATAAATATGCACTATGATTGTTGGTATGTTTCGGCGTGTGAGATTGTTTGGCGATTATTCAGTTTTGAGGTTCAATATAGGACACTGGCGGTTGAAAGACTAAGCTTCCGCTAACGTTTTTTACCATGAAGTGTTTAATAATGTGTAATATTTTGTTATGTACATAATATACAATGACAACGTTTAAAAAAAAAAAAATTGTTATTCATGTTTTTTCTTTTGGGTACTTCAAACACATTTATTATAGTTGGCATCCAATAAATAAAATTATTTTTGATTCATTATAACATTACAAACAAATCTTTAATATTTAACCGTGCATCGCACGGGACAATATTAGTAATAATAATATAATTGACCCTACTAGAAATAATATAGCTTCACCTGAAAAATGAGTCATATTCCTAGTTCAAGTACAATGTTTCAAATTGAGATACTGCAGCACATTAGATATTGACTACCCATAAAAATATGTAAATCCAAATTCTTGGGCAAGAGAGAATCTTTAAGATACCATGAAATCATACCTGTTGTTATAGCTTTAAACTTCTTATAATGCATTGACTTTGTCTTTATTTTTTAATGATTTTGATCTGCTTTCTTTATGTGAGTAACAGCTGCAGTACACACAAAATCACAGACAAAGGTGGTTATATAAACATTCCTTTCTACATAAATGCTGAGTAAAGATGTTGGAGTGTATGATGTGTATTTTCACATGTATTGTTTCTGGATCCTTATGAACTTTTTTTTTAGAGAAAAAATTAAGCTTGATGAACTGCAGTACATTAGATGATGACTAGCCATAAAACTATGCACGTAGTCCTATTTATCATGGAATATTCAATTTTCAGATCAGAGATTATACAAAATCCAAAATTAAACAGTGAATATTTTTTAGTGATTTAACTTATTGAACTTTGCATTTTCAATACTGCTTATAAAACATATCTGCCAAATCCATGCTATGTTGTAGACACCAATTGCAACCTGGATTGTTTAAAACCACTGAAAGGCAGTGATATTATTGATGAATAAATTGAAGGGAAGCGAAACCCCGAATACCTTACATACAAGCAAGTCTTAACTGTTTTGTCTACCCTTTGTACCAATATATGTTATACCAGCGCATAGTACATTAATAATATGAAAATTCATACTGTGTTAATTCAGAATAAACTCATATTTTGGGTCCTAAATATGTCACATATAATTACCGTTTTGGCCTATTATCATTATTGTAACTTACCATTATTGTAAAAGTGGTGATGTTAGGTTCAACTAACATTTTTTCAAAAAAAAAAAAGAAAAAAGAAAAAGCATTTATTGCATACTGATTTGTCATCCTTTCCAAGTTGTTCTAGCTAGCAGGAATAGTATTATACAAATTTAGATCTTATAATTTAACCTACACAGATGTGCTAAGAGGATTGTACTGTGTTAATGATCACCTATATATGGAAATTAAGAGTAATATAATTGAGATATTTTGTTAATTTGACCATCTTAATTTTTATATCACCATATGGTTAGAACTACCTCAAACTCTTGCATCTTTTTTCCATCTCTTTGTTTTTTACCTATGAGGAAACTACTTTACAGGCCATGCCTCTTCTCCACCATTTAATTCCCATACCCCTTTTTACGGGAAGTGGTGGGTTCGAGCCTCAGTGGAGGCAATACTGACTCTTGTGCTTCAATTGGTTGAGAAAGTAGTTATGAACAGATACTGCATTGTAATAGAGTTAGTAGTATTAAAAAAAAGAAATTCCCATACCCCCTTTTTAGATAGTTATGTTTACCAACTTTTATTTACTCATTCTCACAATGAAATTTCTGATTTAATTTCAGTAGACTTCAAAATATTCAAATTTAAACAAATACTATACAAGTCTTTATGCGAATTAAATTACCTAAAAATCAATATGTTATTCAATAAATTTTACCAGCCTTAATAATATCTTTACTGTGCACCTTAAGTAATAATTTTGAAAGAAAAATAACTCTTTGTTTTCACCCTTACAAAAAGGTAATTAGAGTATGGGTCAAAAACCTGTGCCCAAAAAAATAAAAGATAAAAAACCCATACATTGGTACTACTGCAACAATAAATTTTAAAAATGAAGGGTTAAGTGAATAAAGTACTAAAACTAAGATTAGGATCATGTGCGAAAGCATTTTTAGGTGCGAAAAGCGGATAAAAATGACTAATGACTCTTTTAAAAGAAATCCTATACAAAATGTGCACTATAAAACACATAACCACGCACTTGAAAATTAAAATTCTGCACTCGAAGCCTCAAAATTGTGCAATCGAAGAAATTTATGGTACAAAAAAAAAGTAAGTTATTCAACTTAAGTGTTATTGAAGCAATTAACCACACAAATTGTTTGTAAATCTCACAAATTTTAATTAGAAAGTTAGTTATACATTGTTGGAAAGAATGCAAAATATATAACAAATACGCCCAGAATCGTGCACTTGAAGGCAAAAATTATGGACTTGAAGGCATAAAATGTACACTTGAAGGCCAAAATTATATATGCACTTGACGACAAATAGATGTGCAATTGATGCAATTTATGGTACGAACAAGGGAAGTTATTCAACTTAA
>CM008336.1:33423362-33434030 GCA_002525835.2 Ipomoea batatas | reverse complement strand
GATTCTTGACATTTCTCGCTCTCAATTATTAGCCCTCCAACGCTTTGGACAAGAAAAAAAAGTCTCCTAATTAACCATTGCCATGAATTGTAACCATCACCAATATAATAGTATAATCGAAAAGAATTCGATTCTCTTCCGATACAATCTTTCTTTTGAGTTTTTGTAAACAGAACAATCGATATTGTAATGGTTTCTCGAATTAAATTTTAACTCCAACTTAAAACTTAAATTAGTTCGAATTTAACATAAGTATCACATTATTGGGGCTTCTTGGTTGGGAGAAGTGGAGAATAGTGAGATAAAACTCATTGGATTGCTCTAATCGTATAGCTCCTACTGAACTCTAACCTTTGTGAAAATTGTGAATATAAAGTCCTAAAACTGTGAACATAAAGTTTTAAAATTGTGAACATTGAATTTTTAAATTGTGAATATAGACCTGAGCTCCGCCTTGCGAGGTGGACCAGGTCCATAGCATAATTTGCCTGGTTGGTAGTTAAATTAATAGGGATAATGGATTAAAGGAGAGGCTACCTAAAGGATTGGAGGGAATTGGGCCGGAGGTTGATGGGCAAGTTGGGCCGAGGTAGATGGGTTGTTATGCCATGGACACAGGTCTACATTGCAAAGTGAACTTCTGTTCATATTCATAATTTTAAAATTTTATATTCACTATTTTAAGATTTTATGTTCATAATTTTAGAACTCAATATTCACAATTTTATATCTCAATATACAAAACTACAGAATTCAATATTCACAATTGCATAACTCTACATTCACAATTTTAAAACTTTATATTCATAATTTTTGAACTATATATTTACAACAAAAGAACTCTATATTCACAATTACAAAACTCTATATTCAACAGTATAACACAATTTTTGAATCTATATTCACAAAATATTTCAAATTGGGGCAAGGTGAGTTAGGACAGGTTAATATATCGTGGATAATAGGCATAAAACAATCGTTATATCGTGGACCAGGGTCCACAGTGCACTGTACTGTGGACCTTGGTCCAAGAATCTATATTCACAAAATATTTCAAATTGGGGCAAGGTGAGTTAGGACAGGTTAATATATTGTGGATAATTGATAAGTGCAAAAGATGCTACAATTGTAAGGTCAATCTCGGGTCGCATTGCATGTATTTGGTAGCGTTTGTGACTGATTTGAGCATGATTTACGTTAAATATGCTTGTTAGTGCCATTGGGTCCTAGTCCACACGTATTTGGTAATTTTGTAGGTAAAAAGTTGTGCAAAGTGGTGAAAAAGGGCATGGATTTCAAAGATTGATTCGCGAGCCAAATTGGAAGCAAAGGACTGGCCGGACGCACCTTGGACGCGCGCCCGCCCAGGCGTCCACGTCCCAAATCCGCGAAGTACGAAGCAGACCCTGGAAGACGTGCGGCGGACGCCACCGGACGCGCCGCGTCCGAATATTCGCTCTCTGAAGTTGGCAATGTCTGCTTAGGACGCCTGCTGGACGCCACCGGACGCCCCGCGTCCGAAAAATCACTCTCTGAAGTTTGCAAAGTCTACTTAGGACGCGCAGAGGATGCACGCCGGACGCCGCGTCCGATTCCTACTTCCCGCGCCGAAGATTTGAACAGCGCGCAAAGTATCCCGCTGGACGCGCAGAGGACGCGCGTCCAGTCGGGCGTCCGCCACAACTAATTTGGCGGTTGGCGCGATTTAAATAGGGAATTGGAGCATTTTTGAGGGGATCCTCATTCATTTTTCCAGATTAGTCTAGCCTAAAATTTCTCTCTCTAGAATTAGGTTGAAATTCTCTCCCAATTCACTTCAATTCCATTCATACTTCCATTCAATTAGCTAGATTTGGAGAAGATTGTGGACAACAACTTGCAATTGATCAAGATTTGTAGAAGATTTCCATTTGCAATCAAGTAATCTTTCAATTTCTTCTATTGTTCTTCAATTTCTATTTTGTGAATTGCTTTATTGTTTTGTTTAGTGATTTGATCTTGAATTTTGTCCTTGATCTTGCATTGCATCTTGATTTTGATTCTAGTTTTCCTTTTTGTGATTTGTTTCGTAGAATTGAGTAATGCTTTGAATTGAGTTGAATTGCTTTGTTGATTTGGTTTGAGCTTTGAATTGTGCTTTGCTTTCAATCCTTGGAGCTTAAATTTGTTAGAAGCTTTGATAATGCTTAGTCTAGTTATGTGTGGCTAGCTACCTAGTGATTAGGACTAGTTGAACATACATTTTGCTCTTGAGCTCTTATGTCTTGAATCTAGGGTAGATTGATGCCTTTTGGATAGCTTGATAGTGGTTGGGATGTTTGTATGATCTCTACTCCGATTAGGCCAATTGGACTTGAGAATTAGTGTGCTTGCTTTCACCTATGAGAATAGGGATTGCTTGAGACCTCACCAACCTCTTTTCCTTCTCACCTTTGAGAAAAGGGAGTAGGAAGGCAAGATGCACATTAAGTGTTTGTGATAATGCCTCTTCTAGCCTAAGGTTCACAAGTATGGCTTTATGGTCTAGTAGTGAGTCCATTGACCACGAGAGTGGCGGTGGTGTTAGTGGCCTTGTCTCTTGTTAGTCCGTTGAGCGTTTTTCGAATCCCTAGTACCCTAGAAAATCAAGAGTTGCATGTGTGGTAGACTAGTCCCAATCCTTCCTTCCTAAAATTGTTCACAACCCCTTTCGTTTTAAGTATTTGAGATATTCTTAGAATGACATACACAAACCTTTCGATAGGACTAGCTTTTGAAACCTAGGAACTCTTGTGTCTAATTCCTTGTCTACCAAATCATTTTCTACCATTCCTTGAGACGATACTCGGGAACTTCTTCCCGTTTTATTCACCTACACTCTTTCCACCTCCCGCTAAATTTCAACTCTTCAATAATAGGCATAAAACAATCGTTATATCGTGGACCAGGGTCCACAGTGCACTGTACTGTGGACCTTGGTCCAAAACGACGTCGTTTCGATGTTAGTAGACGCGAACGTGAATGACTCCAGGAAATTCATTATCTACAATACACATAATCATTATTTAGAATACACAGAACGTTTGCCTAGAATACACAGAACGTTTGCCCATAATACACAGAATATTGACACAAAAACACATAACACATCCTCCTAACATTCGAATGCATAAACACATCACAACCTGTGTTAATAACATGAATACACAGAATATTGACACAAAATACACAGAACTCATCCTCCTAAACATTCGAATGCACAAACACATCACAACATGTGTTATTAACATGAATACACAAAACGGTTGACTAGAATACATAGAATGATTGTCCGGAATACACAGAACGATTACATAGAATACATAATGATTGTCCGGAATACACAGAACGATTACATAAAATACACATAACTCATTTTGGTACGGGATGCACAATGCATTGTGCACCGTGGTCCACGATATAAATTGCCGGCATAAAATTCCTACTAGTTTGGGCCAAATTAATTCCACCCCTTATGGAATTAATTCTACAGTAAAACCTTAATTTTTGTGGGGTTAATACGGATTCCATGTCTCTATTTCTTCGAATAAGGCATGAGAATTTTGCCACACTTCAGATATGAAGACAGCGGATCAGTTAGCCTTGTTGAGGTCGACGGCGGATATTTTGTATGGTTCGAGAGATTTGGATCGGAGGAACTACTAAGCCCGAGGATAATGTCGGTGTTGCTTTAGGCCGATCCGAGCTCAAATTCGGGTTGGGAGCCTAACCCGTTTGAGATTCCTGATTTTGATGACGAGGGATATGTAGAGCAGTATCAGTGACATGCTAGAGGTGTCGTGGTCGTTTTGAGTTTATAGGTTTTGATGTACTTAGCGTGTTTATCACGGTTTGATATTGACGGTTCGGTTTAGTCCTCCATCTTTTTGCTTCTATGATTTAATTTGAGATTCAATAAAATTTGGGTTTTCATAAATAAAAAGTAATTAAAAAGGTAACCAAAAAAAAAAAGTTAAAAGTAAAACCCCGCCCTAACCTCTTGGGAATGGGTTAAAAAAACTAAAATGCTGCTACTACTGGGGTTTAACCTTCGGACATATAATATTAGCATTTAAAAGACAATCAACTAAGCTATTTAAACATTTAACAATTTGTATATGTATTTCATTTATATATATAGGTTAGTACTATATATATATATATATATATACTACTGTGGCCAAAGGTTGTGAAGCCATATGGCCCCACTGTGTGCGTGCTATCATGCATTTTGGTATAACAGTGTGTGCAACCTAACGTTTTTATTTTTATATAGTAAAACCTTTCTAATTATATACATTTTTTAGTATGCATATCTCACCTATCATTAGTGTGCGCAAAATCACGAACATGTGTATGCATTTTACGGAGAGTCAACGGTTTTACTCAAAACCCGTCGAACAAAATGTTGCACACACTAAATTATAGGAATCTACCCGTGAACACCAATAGGTTTGGAAGCATACAATTCGTTCCCACCCCGCACACACTATAGTGACGCGTTGCACACTGACGCAGCCAACGTTCAGAGTCTTCTTTTTCGGATTTCCTAGCTAGTATTGGATTCTTGGTTAATTTCCTGAATACAACTCCTACAGATTTGGTAAAAGTTACACATCAATTACAACTCCTACAAATTGGGTAAAGATTATGGCCCTGTTTGGTAAATAATCAGCCTATCAGCCAATTTTGGCTTATTTAACCACTATTAGTTGTTTGGTTAATAAGCTTTTTGTAACTCCAAAATACTAAAATTCAAAAGGCTACTCAAAGCAACCTTTTCAATTAGCTTTTTGAGAAAAGAAATTATACTAAACAGCCATAAGCTAACAACTAATTTATCAAATAATTTTCTACAATCAACCAATGTTATCAACTAATCATACATTCTAACCCAAACAGTCAACCCAATCAGCCAACAACCATTTACCAAACAGTGCCTATATATCAATTTAAATCCAAATTAAATAATTTTCATGCCAATTATTATATCACCCCTATCAATTAATTATATACGGAGTATTAATTAAAATAGGAAACAACCTTACATCATAGTCATTTATATTTTGAAGATGGGTGCTTATGATGCAATCTCATGATCTCACGTAGAAGGGTGGTCGTCTCATAGGATTCAACTAACCCTTGTATGAGGACCACTTCCTAAGTGAGAACTTGTGGACAAATCTAAACCATTGATCTGCAAGATTCGATGGACGGAAATCAAGTACAAAATGATCGGAGTCATTTTCATAAATATTACAATTTTTTAAATGAGTATGGTCACCTCCATAAATATTACAACGTTTTGTTTATCTTTAACCATTAGATATATTAAATCAATAGTTTAGATTTGTCCACAGGTTCTCACATGATTATGGACACACATACACACACATATATCGTATCATAAACATAATGTATTAAAAATATTCGATGCATTTACTCAAATAATGTCATTAACTTAACATTATTTATGACTAATAAATCACATTCAATTTGTAAACAAACTGATAGTTAATGATATTTTACAAGTAGTTAATAACAATACTCTTATAAAAGCGTTATATATAAGAGAATATATACATATATAGTGGTAAAAGATCATCATATGAAAATAGAAATAAGAGAATAGGGAGGAATAACAGTAATAATAAATAATTATGAGTTGTAAATACATTATTATACTGTTTGTCTTAACCATTGGCTTACCTTTATCTGTATTTGCATGCAATGATACCCCTGTACCTCCACCTCCACCTGTCGAAGACACTGTAGATGATTATGATTTCGAACAAAGAGTTCAACTATGCATGTTTGATTTCATAAATCTTGCCTATGGATTTAATGAAATTCGTGCTCCTATTTCTCCCGACGAAAAAAAGAAATTTGAAGAGTATTGCGTAGGAAATATGAACTGTTATCTTAAGCATGTTTGTTAAAAAATTAATTAGAAATTCCATACTCAAAAAAAAAAAAAATAGAAATTCCATTCTTTTCTTATGAATTATTTTCTTGCTTAGGTTGGTGAACTAATCCCCAAGTACAGGTAAATAATGAGACATTTTGTCCAGTATTGATTTTCCACAAAGTAAACAAAAAAAAAAAAGAATTGTTTATAACACATGTTTTTTGAACACATGTACTCTAAGGGCTACACCATCATCATCACTACTACTACAATTACTAGGCATAGTCGCATATAAACTAAATAGTTCACTGATTTCTTTCAACATTATTTCCTCTATTTATTATTTATTAATTTTTTGGTATGATGTCATTAGAATAGAAAAACACCAAATATTTCCGTATATAAATATATATTGAGGCAGTAATATGGTAATTATTGCATACTTCGAAGTGCTCTAAACAAATATTTAGAATACATCTAAAAATATTTGATTTACTTTTGATTTATATGTATACATATCATTTGATATATATATATATATATATATATATATATATATATATATATATATATTGTGGATAATAGGGAAACTCTATATATATATTTACTTTTGGAAAGCGTAATTTTTCAATAAGTCTTTTTACCTAAATTTAAATAAGTAAAAAAAAAAACATAGCAAACAAAAAGTAAATTTATGTAATTGATTGAATTAATGGGCTTGTACCTTGTGCCTCTTTTTTGGTACTCAAACAAATATTTTCTCATTTTGCATTTATCTTCTCTTTTTTTTTTTTTTTCCTACGTCTTTTTCAATCATAATAATTTGTTAAAAGTTATTTTTCTTTTTATATATTATGTTGAAAACAAAAAGTACATTATTTTTGTACGTAAAATACATACATTATTTGAAAGTATATTATTTAAGTACCGAAAGTATATTATTTTATATATACTATCAAATAATGTACCTTCGGTACAAAACTAATGTACTTTTAGTATATTAAAAATGTACCTTATATTAATGGTCTACACAGCTATGAGGATGAGAGGTCCCAAAACTAATGTTGCATTTCAGTTCTTAGTGACGGCAATTTTTACTGTGGACCATGTTCTATGTAGCAGCGTGAGCCATGAAGTATGTATCATTTTAATTACATTTCAGTTTTATTTAACAATATTTCTATGCTTTTTAGTTTTATTTTCCCTCTACACTTGTTTAATTATAGTAATACTAAAGTATCATTTTAATTATACTATATTTAATTTGATAATATACATTATTGCTTGAACTCTATTTGTTTGTTTCATTTTTCATAAATACTAGTTTAGTTATAGTAATGTTAAAGTATTATTTTTTTGCACTTTAGGTCACTTGACAATAATTGTTACTCTATGGCTCTAAATTTTTATTTCATTTTCCACGCATATTAATTTTATTATACTAATACTAAAGTATCATTTTAATTATACTATATTTCCATTTGACAATAATGTGTTTTTTTTTTAGTCTCATTTTTCACAAACACTAATTTCACTATAGTATATTAAAATATCAATTTTAATTCTACTATAGTTTCATTCGACGATCACACATGGTCCATACAACGATGTGTAAACATGGTCCACTATAACAGCCCAAGAAGGGGAGCCCAACTCCGGTCTAACGGAGGAAATGATAAGAGCCAATCTGGTTTCGGCCTAAGTTTGGAGAAAGCCCAACATAAGAAGGATCATTTGGTATATCATGGACCATGGTTCATATTGCATTGTAAACTCTAGTTCAAAAATTATGTGTCAATTAACACATTTTGTACATATTGTTAACAATTTTTGTATCTTTTAACAAATTGAAAGCATATAATATGATAATTGCAGACATATAACATGAATTACATGATAACTAGATACACATAAAATTTTAATTGCAGGTTGAAAATATGTTAACACATAACCTGTTAACCAACATCTTATGTGTCTGTATTAACATATTTTATACCTGCATTTAACAATTTTTGTGTTTGTAGTTATCATGTTATGTGGTTGTAATTGCCATGTGATGTACCTTCGATTTGTTTACAGGTACAAAAAGGTTAATATATACATTCAATTTGTTTACAAGTACATAAATAGCTAATTGCATGTACATAATATATCAAATGCAGGTACGTAATTTAAAGGTTATTTTTGGACCAAACTCCACAATGATCATTATTGTGTAAACTATACTATCAAATAATATACAATCAATATAAAAATAATGTACTTTTAGTATATTAAAAATATACATTGTATTCAGGATATTTACATTGTTTGTGTATTGAATGTACATTATATTGTATAATGTAGATTCAATATACAAATAATGAACATTTAGTATATTAAAAATGTATGTTTTGTTATGATCCACATATCACTATATGGATCATGGTTTACACAATAATTTTTCCGTAAGTTTATTATGGACTAGGAATGAGTAAAAATAAAAATAAATCAAGGATGACTTATGGGCTAAGAGTCCAAACTAGAGCTATGAGGAGGAGAGGGCCCAAATCTAATGCTGCATTTCAGTTCTTAGTGGCCCAAGGGAAAGGTTTTGTAGCAGGCTAGCAGCCCAAGAAGGGGAGCCTAACTCTGGTCGAAGGGATAAAAATGATAAGGGCCAGTCTGGTTTCGGCCCATGTTTGAAGAAAGCCCAGAGTAGAATTGCTTTCCGCGGCACCAGTATCGAAGCCGGTGTCGCGGAAAGTATATAGATAATATTATTTTATTAACTTTTCCCAGCACCTGCTTCGCTACAGGTGCCGCGGAAAGCAATTTCTTTTTCTTTTTTTTTTTTGTTAATTTAGTTTACGCAGGTGCCGCGTAAATTTTTTTTAATATTTTATTTAAAATTACAAATTATCCAATAATATTATTTTAAATTGTTTGACAACAAACAATTTATTTTCACAAATATTTTTAAAATTCAAAATAAATATAGCACAATAACAACAAAATTCGAAATAAATTAATAAATTATTTTTGTCAAGATTATTAACTATTAATTATTTTTCTTCAACATAATTCAAGATTATTAACTATTAATTATTTTTGTCATTCACAATAATACGGTGTAATAAAATTAAAATATTCAAAATAAATATTCAAAAAATTCTATAAAAAATCAAACATTAATATTCACAAAGTGGTTGTGGACGGTGATTGTGGAGGAGGACGGCGGTGACAATGGAACGGCAGTGGTGGAGGAGGTTGACGGCACTTGTGGAGAAGGCAATGGTGCGGAGCTGTGGCTTTTTGGTCGTTCGTTCCAGATCTGAAGGCAATGATTTAATTTGGCAACTGGTTTTTTGGTTTAATTTTGACTTTGGTTGGGTCGACTTTACGTGGAACCTCTAGGAACGGGTGTTGCGTAAAGTTAAATAATATTTTATTATTTTACTTTACGCGGCACCCGCGGAGAATAGGTACCGTGTAAAGTGAAATAATAAAATATTATTTTACTTTACGCAACACCCGATCTTTGCCAGTGTCGCGTAAAGTTTCAGATCAATTTTTTAATTTATTTTTGAGAATTCACTACACCAGTTTAAACAGGTGTAGTGTAAAGTGATGCTCATATGATCTATTTTGTAGTAGTGTATGTTCTTTTGACCGGAATTGCATCCGTGTAGAAATTAAATGCTTATGAACCATCTAGGAAAATGTAGATACATGAGTTAGGGGTTAATACGCGTTTGATTTTAACTTTAATTATTATGATAAATAAATATTCGTTCTATGTGTCCATGATCATGTCATATCATCTAGACTTAGCTTAATACTTGGGGTTGAAAACTCTCATTTAAATTATTAATTTTGATATTAGTCTCTGGGCTAGTTTATTCTTAAATTCAAATTATTACCTTCTATTCTATTAATGTTTTAGTTAAAATCATCTATTCGTTAAGAGAAAATTTTACTTAAGACATAGTAGTTACTCAAAACTCTATGTGGAGTCGACATGAACTTTCTATATGTATAGGTTAGTTTAGTTCTATTATTTGGTGATAAACAACCCGCATCAATAATTAACAAATGTCTAGAGTGTGTTACATTGAGAGGTAGGTGCAATCAAAGGGTAAACTCGAGAAATGGAAATTTACTTCTCGGCAGCAACAAAAATGAAAAAAAAGAAAAGAAAGAGTAAACGGTAGACATAAATGCATAAACTCTCAAATCCACATTCAATGGATTAAGTAATAAAATGAAAACTAGTATAGTTAGTACTCTTCAATTCCTCTAATTCAGAATTATTACATTTTCAATGTTTATTAAATATTTTACGGAGTAGAAATTATGTGAATAAGTTACACTATGAATATTTTAGTGTAATTATTACAATTTTTAAATTAAACCATTCATGTATAAATATGTATAAATATGTATAATAAATATAGTGTATTAAAAATATTCAATGAATATGAATTTTTATTGAGAAAATATTATAAACATTTACTCTAATATCATTAACATAAATTTATGACTTAATCAGATTCAGCTGTAAATGAAATGTAATTAATGATTATTTGTTCATTTTATAAGTGGTTAATATATCAACACTTTTGTTATATATATATATATATATATAGGGGTGCACTCTCGTGAGAATTCTCGCCCAGGTAGGAAATGAGAACGCTCCACAGTCGTCCACGTGTCCAGATCAACGAATCAGATGCAATTTTAAAAAAATGACGCGGTGGCAT
>CM008336.1:33394424-33404653 GCA_002525835.2 Ipomoea batatas | reverse complement strand
TTAGTAATTTTGCTATAGTCAAGGAACCATTTTAGTGAAAATTTAATTACCAATTTGGTCCCTTGACTATAGCAAAATTACCAATTTGGTCCCTTAACTATAACAAAATCACCATTTTGGTCCTGATTTAACTGATGTTTAACGGCAAAATAAACGGAGGACCAAATTGGTTAAAATTTTCAAAGTCGAGGGACTTAATTGGGCATGAAAAATTGTCAAGGACCAAATTGGTAATTTCGCAATAGTCGAGGGACCATTTTGGTAATAAACTCCTTTGTATTTTGTCGTCATACTTCGATTCTTTTCGTATGATTGAGAAATATGACGGATATATGCATGGGCACTATAATATTTTTTTCTTATATTTTGAGTTTTTCACCACTACGATTAGAAAATGTAATTTTCAATGTGCCAATGCATAGGATTAGTAGTACTTCACACACTATAAAAAATAATTCATTTTCTAATGAAAAATGAATTCCATGAACCAAACAATATAAAATACCATTTTCCTCAATTTTTAAGAAAATTCTTTCTATAAAAAATGTTTTCCATCCAACTAAACACCTCCTTATATTTTCTGACCACAACAATTAGAAAATGTAATTTTCAATATGTCAATAACTGCTAAGCAACAACTTTGGCGTGTAATGACTTACAATTACAAATCAAGTACTTCACACACGTATTACCCAATGAAGTAAAAGACAATAATTTATTGATTTATTTTGGTGTTGGCATTGTTTATTTATTTATTTATTATTTTCGGTACAGTGGACAATTATTTTACGTGTCTTCATACTTTGGCTTTTGTTGTGTGATCAAGAAATATAACCAATGTATGTACTCTCTCAAAATTTTTCTTAAAAAATGTTGATTGAAAATTTATGGTGGGTAGTTCTATAAAAATTGTTTGCTTGTATTTCTTTTACTAAAGAAAAAATTTGTCGTCCCTATCCGAGAGTGAACACGGAGTAACTCCTATCTTGAGACTGAGTTGGAAAACTCGATCGGCCCTGGCCATGTGCTGCTAGAGCAACAACATAGGGCCCCTAATTTTTAAATTTTTAATATATAATTTTATTATATAATCAGCTCAATTTATTATATAATTTTAAATTTCTAAAATTTTCATAATTAATCAGCTCAAAAGACTAACCAATTTAGGGAATAGCCCGGCCGAGAGTCAAACTTGTAATCTTATGATTATCATGACAATAGACAGTCCCCCACCACATGTAATGTATATATATTAAGTATACTAACATTTAAACAAAGCCTAAGTTGGCTTAGATGGTAAGGCTCTAATATAAAAATTGATGAAATGGCAACAGTTTGAACCCTAACAGTAGCTTTTTGGATTTACTAAATTTTTTTGGTCACATTTTTTAATATTAATAGTGTGAATAATTCTAACAGCAGCTTCTTTGTTTTTTTTTTCTCTCTTTTTTAATATTAATAGTGAGGTGAATTATTTATAATGTGTTTTAATTCAAACTATTTTATCATATTAATTATGTTTTATATTTTGTTTTAAATATTTTTTATCTTGATGTATTTTGATTTTTTATCAAGTCAACAATATTTATGACTCGGTATCTAAGTTTTTCATTTTTTTTTCAAAATATCTCATTAACTTTGATCTTTCGCCCCCACTGGAGAAAATTTCTGGCTTCGCCACTGACAATAGACTAACTAACATGGCTATGATTATATGTATTTTGCTTGTACTTTAACCATTACGATTAAAAAAATTGTCATTTTCGATGTGTGCAGGAACGATGCGCCAACGATTATGGCGTGTAATGAGTTACAAATGAAGTAGTGTTGCATGTTAGCTGTTTACTCATACTCTCTTTAAGTCTTTATCCCAACTTTGTGTTTTTTACCATTGGGAACATTGCATGTTAGCTTCTACTCTATTATGTAATTCTTCCCATACCTCTTTCTTACGACTTTAATTTATGTTTATACCTACTCTCATTTAATCATTCTCACAAGTAAATCTTTTCGTCTTTTCTTTTTATTGTTTAATATTTTTGTTATTTGTAAGCTGATGTTTTAATTATATTAAATCCAATTAAACCCTTATAATAATATTTTATTTCAATTTTCAAATAGACAGAAGAATATAGTGACATAAAATTTGTCCTTTGGGCTAAAGCTTTAATACAATATATCCAATTTAAATTTTATGATGAAGCAATTATCAAATGAGTTGAACAATTAAGTGACATAAAACTTGCTTGTAGGCTAAAATTTTATTCAGTAAGATTCATGACAACCATTATGATAAAAACTTAAAAATCATGTTCCTTTTCTTAATCTTTGTGGGTAAATTAAGAAATATGATATAATGTTTACATCATAAAATTAAACTTCATGATAGAGTTAATTTTTTTTTTACAGATAACCATTGAGTAAATAAATTTATTTATTTCTATCATCAATAATAAAACTCTCAAACTATATTTTGATACATAATTGCCTGTGGGAAAACTTATTTCATCTCAATTAATCATACAAATATAACGAAATTTCTTGTAAACTAAATTCCATCCTATTACATACAATTAATCACAATTTATATGTCCAAAACTTTATGTGATTAAGAATGTGTGGTTACTCCTCAACCAAATTAAAATTATAAATCACTAGACAATTATCAAGTCATTGCCTAACCTTTATGCGATTGAAGCTTAATAATGTTAGCTACTTTGAATACGCTGTGATGGGTTGTGTCTGATCTAAAATTTGCCAAGATTAGGCCAAGCAGCGTGCTTCAGTAAAATTTGCCCATGTGATAGGGTTGTGTGATCTAAAAGGCATTGATGAAATAGATGTGATGGGATACGTCATGGACAAATTTGAGACTAGCATTAATTTTTTTCAAACTGCACTACTGGCCTCTTATGACCTCACCTCCAATAATAGTCTCATCTCTCTCTCAATATATATATATATATATATATGTGTGTGTGTGCGCGCGCTTCATCTGAAATGTGATCACGCCTTAACGTACGATCGGTGTTACCCTTTAAAAAGCACCAATAATGTTAACAAAGGTACCAATAGTGTTTGGAAAATGTACAACAATGAAATGCACAAATACACCACAAAACGCACAACACACCCAAAAAATGCACCATACCTCCCCACACTTAATTGTGCATTTCTGAGCATTGTGTGGTAATACCTAATACATTAATTTTATTTGAACATTTGTTTTATTTGAATTATATTTTTATACATTAATTTTATTTGAAAAAAAAAGAGAAAAGTAAATTTATATGGGTGCATGTTGGTTGACGATATAACAACTATTGCTTAGCTTTAGTCCTTTATTCATTTACATAGGGATGGGCATAATTGTAATTATTGGAACTAATGCCCAAAATTTGATTTGAATTTTGAATTTCGAGGGAATTCGATATATATTTTTAATTATGGGATATCTGAACGTAAATTTGATTCGAATATTAAGTAAAAATTTTATACATGTCAAACCTGAAACTGATCAAGCTAACCCGAAATTTTATTATAAATATTAAATATAAAAAATATTGACTATTAAATATATTTCATAATTAAAATTGTATTAATTTTCAAAACTTTCTTATTTAATGATTAGTATTTTATCTTATTTTTAGTTTCATATCATACGGACAAATATAAATACACCAATAATAAAATTATTAAAAAAACTCAAAATATTAATAAACATTAAATTTTGTATATACCTAACTAACCTGAAATAATTTCACCCGAATCAAAGATATCCAAATTAAAGTTAGTTGGGATATCGGAGGTAAATATCATCACTAAAGATTAATAATGATTATGATAAAAAAAATGTAAATGATTAAAATTTTGCAAAGCATGGACACTACAATTAGTAATCCACATCCCCCCAATAATAGATGAGCTTTGGACAGTGGGTCGAAGATTTATATAGTAATGATTATTATTCTTCATAATAGATTTAATTAATTTGGGTGGCCCGAATATAATTAATAATGTCAATAATAAAGGAAATAATAGATAGATAAGTAACAATATGAAAAGACAAGGAATGTATGTCATTGAGACAAATAATGTATTGACGCTTGGCAATGCTATTATTAATGAATAATTGATTAGATGATAATGATGATATGAAGATATCTTAACAAGACAACTACATTGGTATTTACACTAATGAGCCTCCTAACTGTCCCCATAAAAAGAAGGGATTAGTCACAACGAAAAATTATTCTGTGGACCTAGGTCCACCTGGCAAGATGGATTCGGGTCTAAAAATACACCATTTATATACGGAATGTTTACAATTTATATATTGAATGTTCACAATTTTTATATACTAAATGTTCATAATTTACATAATGAATATTCACAATTTAGATATTGAATGTTCACAATTTTATATAATAAATGTTCCCAATTTTATATACTAAATGCTCAAAATTTACATACTGAATGTTCACAATTTAAATTGTGAACATTCAATAAATAAATTGTGTATTTTGACGCAAGGTGGATCCGGGTCCATTACATAACTATTTAGTTGCAACTACTTGGACCATTAAATGATGAAAAGATATTTAAAAAAAAAAAGAGTTTACTTCTGGGAATAATTAATAAGGGTAAGTACACATAAAGATGTAAAAAAGAAGTATGGAATTAAATGATAGAGTGGAGGCTAGCATGCAAAGTTCCCATGGTAGAAAACACAAAGATGGGATAAAGAGGGTAGGACTAAACAGAGATGATATAAAAAGATTAGTAAAATTAATAAAACTATATATATATATATATATATATATATATATATATATATGAGTAACACTTGTGTGAGACTGACTCACGGGTCTCAATCCATGAGACAGGTCGGATCTTTGATTAATGGGTCAGATCTTTGACCTTATTAATTAAAGATTCGAACTTTATCACGGATTGAGACCCGTGAAACAGTCTCACAAAAGATGGTGTTTATTCAAAACACATCTAATTACATAAGACAAATCTCAATTTGCAACTTTAGTATTGAAATTTTAGAATTTTATTACATAAGTCTTTGAATGTTGAATACTTTATTTAGATGTGCAATTTTAATAATAATATTAATGAATGTGACTTGAACTAGGTTAAAATCTCCCAATTATTCTTTCAATAATTTATACTAATTAATCCTAACCTACAAAATAACTTTCTGATCATTATTTATTAGGTTATTACAATTTTTCATTTTAAACAATAATAAATCTAACATTTAGTGCATTAAAATATCTGAATTATATCACTTTTTTCGTATACATCGCTACTGAACACAAAATCCTTTTAACATGTTATGCATAATTTTAAGACATAAATGGTTGGATTTTATTTTCTCTTTGATAGTGTTTCTCTCTTTGCAGATCATTTGTTTCATTGTCGTCATGGTCATTACAATGTTGTTCTATTGTTTGTTCCGATGTAATTCTAATTTTTTTTTCTTTCTATTAGCAAAAAATTAAGAATTTTACATTAATTATGTAAAATACGATTTTATATTTAATTTCCAATTAGCTTTTGTGTGGTTTCATTGTTACAAGACCTTTTCAAATCTTCAATAATATAATATGGGCAAGAAGATATACGTAAAAAAAGAAGATATGAGAATTAAAGCTAATAATGGTGGAGTATGGAGAGGGTTAAAAGAGAGAGGGGCCATGACGTAATGCAAAACTAATATGGGATGGAGAGTGAGGTAAGGATTAGCTTCATTTATGAGAGCATTAATGTTTTCTAGTGATGAAGAATATAATAAATTATGTACACAACTAGTCTGATCTATTACATACAAATGTTATTTAACACAACCCCTACACACACCTAGGAGCACCCCTTAGTGTTACATACAAAGATATAATTTTGAAGAGTATACGTACACTTTATGATTACATATGTTTGGTATTTGAAAATTATAATTATCATATCAAACAAAAACAAAAATACAATATGCATCACTGCACATCATATTTTTTGACTATACATAAACTGATCAGTGCACTGAATGGTCAATAAGATTAAAGAGTTAATACCACAAATGATCCTTTGACTATTGGGGTAGTACTCATTTTAGTCTTCGACTTTCAATTCGACCACAAATGATCCTCTTACTTTCATTTTTTGACCACAAATAGTCCTCCATTAAAATTTTTGTTAAATATGTGTTAAATCTAGGGGTATTATTGTCAAATTGATATATATAATGGTCATAAAATAAAAATGTTTAGAATTTTTCACCAACAAGCATAATTGAAACAATTAACAAATACAAATACTCCTAAATAAAAAGACAATACACCTTATTTTCGTAATTATGCGTATAAAATGAAGATTTAATATTAGAGCTATCTGTTTTAATTTAACCAACAGATTAAAATGGAAGGATTTAAAAAAAAAAAAAAAAACCTTGCTTCCATCATTTTCATGGTTGTTCATACATGACCGATTAATAATTTTCACTTTTCATTAATCGATCAAACATTTTGTTTGGGACATAACTGAAGTCTGCCACCGTTGAATTAATATAATTAATCAAGTACAAATTGCGAACATTAATCATAGATTTTTATTTAATTTGTTCATTTATGTAATTTGTCACGTCCATTTTGTGTTTATATTTATTAACGTTTGAAATTAATTATATTGTCATATAATTCTAAAAAAGAAGTAATCATAATAATATTAATCAATTTGACGATATTACCCCTAAATTTAACACCTATTTAACAGAAATTTTAATAGAGGACTATTTGTGGTCAAAAATTAATGTCAGGGGACCATTTGTAGTCGAATTTAAAGTCAAGGACTAAAAGGAGTACTAGCCCAATAGTCAGAGGACCATTTTTTGTATTAACCCTAAGATAAACCAAACAATAAAATAAGAGTTAATTCCATCGAAGGTCCTTTGTCTTTGGTGACGATTCCAAATTTAGTCCCAGACTGTTGTTTTTGCCATTTAACATCTCAGTCTTTCATTTTTTTGGGGACACTTTTGGTCCTTTCCATGATTTTATTGATAAGATCCTATTTTTAGCAATGATATAATTGTCTCTTCATATATATTTTTTTATTTTGCTAATTTTCTACCGGTTCACTTTTTTTTTTTAATAAAAAAAAATAGTTAGCCGTTTCTCTTCTTGAAACTTTAATCCAAGCCTCCCCAAAATTTCCAAATGGACAAATCAAGCCTTTGCGGTCGACTTCCTCGTTTGTCTTGCTCATTCACCATCCTCGTTTGTATTCCTCCTTTACCCGCCTTCGTCATCGGTTTCACCTTCCTTCGCCGTTTTCACTCTTGATTATGAAAAGATGTTATGTGATGTCACTATATTATTGTGTTTTTCATACTATCATCGCCTATTTTGTGGTGATGATCTTGGAAATGGGGTGAATGATGATGTCTTATCAAAAGCATTTTCAAGATTTCCTTCATTTAACATGGCCAGGGTAAGTCTTCTAGAACACCATTCATATTTTCTCACTACACTAGCTTTGTATGTAGATGTTTTAGGTTGGTATATACATTTCAGATATTTGTTTCAAGTGCTTGGAGCGATCAAATGTCTCATGTGTGTTAAGGTAGAACTCTCTTTGATTTTTGTTTTGGCAGTGCTGCTCGTGAAAACGACGGCGAAGACAAGCAAAGACGACGACGAAGGAAGGTGAAGTCGGTGCTGAAAGGAAGGTGAAACCAGCGATGAAGGCGGGTGAAGGAGGAATACAAACGAGGATGGTGAAATCACGAAGAGAACCAGCTAACTATTTTTTAATTTTTTTAAAGAGTTATGAGCCGATAGAAAACTGGCAAAATTAAAAAAAATATATATGAAGAGACAATAATACCTTGCTAAAAATAGTATTTTATCAAAAAAAATCATCGGAAGAACCAAAAGTGTCCAAAAATGAAAGTCTGTGATGTTAAATGACAAAAACAATAGTCTGAGACTAAATTTGGAATCGCCACCAAAGACAAGGGACCTCCTGTGAAATTAACTCATAAAATAATATAAAACTTAATATAAGATATGTAGTACAAATAGATTCTATTGACAACAAAATTTTAAATGTAGCTTTGCATTAAAATTATTAAATTGATTTATAATCATAAATATTTTTGTGTAATAGTAGGTCGATTAAATATGAATAAAAGAGTCTACACTTTAAAATAGAAACATTGATGATTGATTCACCAGTTAAATATAGATTTAATTCTAAATGACAAATATATATATATATATATATATATATATATATATATATATATATATTTAACCACATCCACAAAACTAAGTAACTAAGACACACTCTTGGAGTCTCGATCAAGCATGTTGTATCAGTTCTTCCTAGTGCGATTTACTCCACCTCATTTCTAATAGCTGGTTGATTGAATATGGATGAAAAATTAAATTTCAAAATATGAAGTCTAATGATTCATTCATCATTAAATAAAGATTTCATGTCAAGACCTTGTGGTCTAGTGGAACCCAGATGTACTCCCATATGGAAGGAATGGGTTCGAGGTTCAGTTGAGGCGATAACCTTTAGTAGGTTGAGAAAGTTGTTAGTCCACTAGATTATAATTGATTTTATAAAAGAACACATACTCATCAACATAAAATAAAGAAATAAGTATGATTGTAGAAACCTACAAGAGTAAATTAATTTTATATCGTTTGAGTTGTTTAGTTTATTTATTGAAAATTTATTAGAGATTGGATGCATGCTTTTATTCAAATTGAACTTTTGAATGTGACATGAAGTGTATGAATGGAAACAAGGAGGCACCATTTGATGGGAGATGTGTTTATGAACTGTACTGTGAAGTTTGCGACTGAGAAAGTGAGAAGTGTGTCAGACTGATATGGGAAACAAAAGGAATGGGAATGATAGCTTCCAGTTCCAAATTATGATTATTTATAAGAGCATTAATGTGACCTCGACTCCTCTCATCTCATCTCTCTCAATTTTTTTTTATACCAATTGATTAAGACTTCTATATCATATGCAGTATTAACCAATTTTTTTTTTTTTTATCTTACGCACTTCGCAACATGAATGCAAATGATCAAGCGTCTCGAATTGATGCACATTAAACTTTGAACTTATACACCTTAAGCTGAAAAATAATGCAATTAAGCATTAAACATATGCATATTAAGAGTTAAATTGATGCACCTTAAATTATAAAGTGATGCACCTTAAGATTTAAACATACGCACCTTAAACTATAAACTTACGCACTTTAAACTATAAAGTTACGCACCTCACGCTTTAACCTTAGGCACCTAAAGCTATAAACTTACGCACCTTAAACTTCGAACTTATGCACCTTAAGCATTAAACACACGCACCTTAAGAGTTAAATTGATTCACCTTAAACTAGAAAGTGACGCATATTAAGTTTTAAAAGTACACACTTTATGCTATAAACTTATGCACCTTAAGCAATAAACATATGCACCTTAAGCAATAAACATACGCACCTTAAGTTTTAGACTTAAGCACCTTAAATTTTAAATTTAGGCACCTAAGGCTATAAACTTCCGCACCTTAAACTATAAACTTACGCATTTAAGCTCTAAACTTATATTATGCATCTTATCTGTGACCTTAAGCAAATTGACCATAATACCACAACATTTTTTTTTAATTGTTCTTCATTTTAGACTATTGATTTTGACAAGATCAAATGTTATGATTGATCCGCACGTTTCACCTTAGAGAAGGTTGGCACCTGATCCCTTGTGTGTGTCTATATATATATTATTTTAATAATTTTTAATAAAAAACTAAAATAGAAAAATTGCCTCTTCCCCTCCTTCATCTCCTATTGGAGACGAAGAGAGACCAGAGACAAAGACAGAAGACAGGTCCTTCGTCTCCGTCGAGGACGAAGGTGGGGAAGGGGGTGACCGGTCGGCAACTAACCCGGCGGTTTTTTTTTCTTTTTTTTTTTAAAAAAAAAAAGATTTTTATTAAAAATTACTTTAAAATGTCAACTCATCATATATGCATGTAAACAAAAAATCAGAAGTAATGAGTGTTAACCTGCTATTAGGTGAAATTACATATATATTTGGGACGTTCAGTTGCTTAGTTACATTTTCAAGTTACGTTCAGTGACCAATTTAAACCTTATTCCAAAGTAAGTAAATAAACATATAATGAGTATTAAATTAAAT
>CM008336.1:33377432-33393349 GCA_002525835.2 Ipomoea batatas | reverse complement strand
TAAAGAAAATTGAGGTGATTATGTTTTATTATAAATTATTTAAAACTTGCTACGAAAGATTTAAAGAATAAATACAAATTTATTTTTGTGAAAAAGTCAATATTTATTTTCTAATATACTTTGCAAGCATCTTCTACACCTAAAATGATGTTAAAAGTGTGAAAAAAAAAAAATCAACATTAAAACCTTTTATGAGTAGTGGTATGAAAAGACTGATGTTAAATTCACAAAGATTGTTATGTTTTCTTGTTCTTCATTCATATTCATATATATATATATATATATATATATATATATATATATACACACACACACACACACATAAACACACACACACACACACACATATATATATATATATTCCCTTCCTATATTCATTTGAATGCTTAATTAATTAACCAAATGATTACAAAATTTTCTTAAATTGGCTGTTTAATAAATAAATATAAATCAATGATTTTTTCTCTGTCATTTCACAACTTTCGGTCCCTGCTGGTGCTCACCATCTCAACTCTCTGTGATAAATTTTTGGGATGAATTTGATATTATTATTAGAACTTGTCATGAAAAGTTATATATATATATATTATTTTCTTTTCTTTCCTTTGAAATCTTTAATAAGTTGAGTAATATATTTAGGGTAGAAGTCAATATTAATCTAACCTATATATACTAGTCTATATCATATCAGTCGTGAACGTAAGCATGAATAAATATGGGTGTATAGGTTTTGCATTTATAACTATCTTTTGCAATCAGTCCTCTCTCAGTCTCTCATTAATTTCTCTCTTAATTCATATCAGTCCTCATCACTCTCTCTGCCGTCGATCCGTGCACAGGTAATTCCTCCGATAATCTCATTTTCGGCAGTTTAAACAATATATATATATATATATATATTGTATTTTCCTTGAGCAGTAGGGTGTAACATATAACAGTAGGGTGTAGTTTATTATATTTTGTACTCCGTATGTATATGCTCTCTCTCAGCCTCACTGTCTTCCGTCCGGCCATCCTATCTAGTCTCTCACTCTCTCTGCCTCTCTGCCGTCCACAGGTAATTCCTCCAATAATCTCACTTTCGGCACTGTATAAGTTTAGGGTGCACCATATATATATATATGCTGTACTTCATCTTCTTTGGAAATAAATAAATACTAGTTTGAGCCTTAGCTGCTTCTCTCACTTCTTTGTTACTCCCTATATGAGTCTTTAGATCCATGTATTTTTGTTCTTTCACAAATTCCAACTTTCTCTGTTCATCTTCTGCTTGGTTATTGTATATGTAGTTTCATTTGGCTTCTTCTGAGATTTACTCATTTACACAACATAGCTAGGCAAGGTTACTGATTAATTGTATTTTGTATTTTGTATTTACTAATTTATATATAGTGAGAGAGTGAGACAGTGAGTTTATTTGTTTGATTGTGTGATTTGTTTATGTGATACAGTGAGACATGGAATCATATAATGTTGGGTCTTTATTGGTTTACATTGTGCTACATATACTTCATTAATTTTATTGTTCAGAATCTATCGTATGTTTCCTTCCTGTTCGTAGTCATAACATACATTTTCTTCTAATTGTAGAATTATGGCATCTGCAAAACAATTAGCATGCTTCTTCTATCCACTCATATGCTTGAGCATAGCATTGGCTTGCTCAAATGACCACATAGCCAATGTTTCAAGAACACTTCTATATAACGCCAAAGGAGCTGGTAAATTTCTCACCATTTAATTTTATGATTTATTTGTCTTTAATTTTCATCAAAGTTCATAGTTTCATAATATTACCTAATAATTGAATATGGCTTTTTAACCTTCTAATGTAGTATGCTTGGATGGTAGCCCTCCTGCATACTATCTTGATGAAGGGGAAGGCCAAGGGAGCAATAACTGGCTGATTTTCCTTGAGGTAGTATATGTAATAATTTAATTTGTTCAATAAACTTTGAGTATGATTATGCAATTTTTTTTGTTATTTGTTTTATCTTCATGCAATTTTAATATTTTTTTACTTTTATTTTTTTGCAATTTCAAGGGTGGCGGTTGGTGTTTCACTGCTCAAGACTGTTTGGACCGTTCCAAAAGTAAATTGGGTACTTCAACCCTAACAGATCCCACTATGGACTTTGGAAACATATTGACCAAATATACAAATTGGAATCCTGGTATTAATACAATACAATTTTACGTGTTTTGGTATATATATTTTATTTATTATACTTATACTTCAATTCTTAACGAATTTAAATTTTTGATCAAAATATTGTAGAGTTTTGCAGCTGGAACAGGGTCTATATTCACTACTGTGATGGGTCTTCTTTTACAGGAGATGTTGAATCTGTGGTAAGTTTTTTTAATATTTGAGATAAAATTTTATTTGATTTTTAATTTATATCTACAAATATATTTTCATGTTCACCATTATATTGTTTCATCTTTAATAACTTTCAGACTAATAATGTAACTTACCGTGGAGCACGGATATTCAACGCAGTAGTGGAGGATTTGCGACGAAGAGGGATGAATAATGCACAAAATGTATTTAATATTTTGTGTGTTTTTAAAATTTTGTTTTTCTCATGTATTTGGCAACATTAGTAATTGATTATTAAATAATTATTGTAGGCAATTCTTGTTGGAAGTTCTGCCGGAGGCTTAGCTGCAATTCTACATTGTGATCGTTTTCGATCAGTTTTACCTGAGGCAGCCAGGGTGAAGTGTCTTGCTGACTCCGCCATTTTTATACACGATGAGTAAGACTCCTTATAATTAATAATAATATTCAACTAAAATTAAATTTGCCTATTATTTAATAATATAATTAGATGACACTTATTAAATCGTTTTACGCAAAATAATTCTTCAGGTATTCAATAGTGGGAAACAAGACTTTTGATCGTGTGTTTCAAGGATTAATTGATCTACATGTACGGTGAACATCTTTAATTTGTATACAATATAATGAATAATATAATATTATAATGATAATTTAAAAACTCGATTATTTGACTTTAATTAAAAATCTGTAGGGATCTGCCCCAATGCTTCCAGCATCCTGCAGTGCAAAAGTCTCGAGACCATTCTTGGTAAGTATATACTTACGTATATGTTTATTAGTTTATACATACATTCACTGTGATACTAATTAAGTCTAACTTAACTTATTGAATTAACCCAGTGCTTTTTCCCGCAATACATACTGAAAAACATTGCAACACCAGTGTTTATTGTGATGTCGGCCTTTGACCGAGTCCAGGTTAGCTCGATCGATCATTATATAGATGCATATTATAAATTTACCTTATTTAATATTAATATGCTTTTATATGTTTTAGATTCAATATGATTTGTCCTTTGAGCATTTTGATTGCCTAGTGAACAAAACTTGCAGTTTGGTTGAGATGACTGCAATTCAAGGTTAGTAGACTTAATACAATTAATGACATAACATATTAAGGAAGAAAAATAACATAGAAAACAATAGCCTTTATTGTTTATCTATTTGGTGCAGAATTAAGACTGGAACTACTTGATGCATTACCAACCACAAGTAGTCCTTCTTTCAGAGGCATTTGGCTAACTAGTTGCATCACTCATGATGTCACTGAGTTTTCTTGGGTTGCTTCAAAGATGATGCGCATCGACAATAAGGTAATATTAATTACTTTTCATTAATTAATATCAGAAATTATAATTTTAATTACCAAAATGACCTATTATAATATATATTATATTATATTTTGCAGACTTACCCCCAAGCATTTGCTGATTGGTTTTATGACCGGTCAACAATTCAGGCTATTGATTTCTCTACCGAAGCAAAAAATTGTACTGATTATTCAATTCCTATATACCCACCTAAGTGACATTGAGCTAAATGCATGTTGTATTGACCTAGAGTATGAGGGATGTATTTCTAAACAAACTTTTTTAAAGTAATTTATAATTCCATTGTACTTTGTAGTTTTCTCAGTTACCTTAGTTTTAATCCAAAGATATAACTATTATATATTTTATCATGATAGTAGCTACAAGGTATAATATGTTTTGTCAAACTTTTTGTTCAACAAGAATAATGACATATTTTGGGAAAAATAGTCAAATAGATTTTAAAACGTTTTGTGGAAGAATAATAGTCTTCGAATTTTAAAAAAGTTATAATTAAATAAATCAACTTGTCGGTATGATGCAATTAATGCATGATATATAGTAGTTATGATAGAATGCGAACTTGTGATCTCCAATTTAAACGAGTCACAAAGATGTCATTGATATAAGCTACTAGACACATACAAATACTAATAAATGAAAACAATTGCTAACACAAACACCATTATAATGTACTTACAGGTGCAAGTTATAATTGATTATTGCTATCATCTCTCTATTCAATTCTCTTATTCCTTAATTGACCATAGTGAAATTATTGGCAGTCAATGGAATTTATAATTTATTATACATGTTAGAAACTTATAGTGAAGGTTGTCAACCTAGGAATAAGAGAATAGAGTGATGAGAGTAATATCAATTCTAACTTTCCACTAAAGATCAACTAATGTTTTTAAAGTATTTATGAACTTTGTGATTAAAATGTCTAAATTTTTAACCTTGAAACTTCAATATTTTTTCATTACAAAGCCCTTATTTATAACCGGCACCACAAAACTAGGCTGTGTAGATGACGTACATTTCACATGCTAGCTACACGTAGTGGAGTTGAGCTGCTTGCTTTAATTTCAGCCACAATTTTGATGAGAGAATGGTGCATCTTTTGCTAGCTCTTCTTGGATTTCTTCTCAATTCTTCAAAAATAGGCTCCATAATGTTTTTGACCAATTTCACTCAACTGAAATACGAACTAACAAACTTAAACATGTACATTCATATTTTTTTCAGTACTAGTCAATATACTCGCCTCCACTAAGGCTCGAACCCACTAATGGACCTTGAAATGCATGTTGTATTAACGTACAAGTATGAGGATGTATTTCTGAACAAGTTTTTAAAGTAATTTACATTTCCATTGTACTTTGTAGTTTTTTCAATTACCTTTTTTTTTAAATTCAATGAAATAACTATTACTCCCTCAGTCCCGAAATGAATGTATGCTTTTGGCACGCATTTTAAGAGAAGCAAAAGAAATTGGACTCTCTTTACAGTTATACCCTTGTACTTTGACTTTCTTTGCTACTATTCTTCTTCTTGCTTCATCTCTTTTGAGTACTTTGCTACACAGTACATTTCTTCATCTCATTTGCAAACATTTATTCATCTTTATTCAACAAATACTCCATAATTTCTTTGTTTTATAATTTATACTCTTCTCTATAGACCTAGTAATTAAAAAAAAAACATGAACTTAATACTTCTTAAAATCACTAGACCTACATTCAACTATATATAAGAACATATAGATAAACATAGATTGTGATGTTGGTCTATTTGAAGGGCTGCTACCGGTAATATGCAGATGGCAACGACGTCGAGGTTCATCAATTCTGGGAATATTAAAATTCCAACGAGAACATATATGGGTGGTGGGTTGGTGGCTTTGTAACATTGAAGTCCATTTTTGAGATGAGAGGAGATGAGAAGAAAGAAATTTGCGTTGGTGGGCTGGTGGCTTTGTAACATTGAAACCCATTTTTGAGATGAGAGGAAGGAGATGAGAAGAAAGAAATTTGCGTTTGAAAAGAGAAAAGGATTGAGAAAGGTGAAATGGGTCTGCAAAACTCTTGAGATGAAAGAAAATTGTTTGAAAAAGTAAAGATGGTGAAAAGGGTAAGCATTTTTCAAGAAAAAAAAAAGTATGCAAATAGTTTTGAAAGCTAATTCACAAGGGTAATTTGGGGAAAACATACATTGATTTAGTAGTGTTTATTTTAGGAAAGTGGACAGAATTTTGGAAAGGATTAAAAAGGAAAGTAAGGCAAGCAAAATGGGACGGAGGCAGTATATATTTTTATCATGATAGTAGCTACGGAGTATGATGTGTTTTGTCAATGCATTCTCAAACTTTTTGTTCAACAAGAATAATGACATCTTTTGGAGAAAACGGTCAAATAAATTTTTAAACATATTATAGAAGGATAATAGTCTTTGAATTTAAAAAGTTATAATTAAATAAATCAACTTGTTAGTATGATTCAATTAATGCATGATAGTAGTTATGATAGGATTCGAACCTATGACCTCCAATTTGAAAGAGGCGCAAAAATATCATTGAGTTATAAGCTATTAGGCACATACAAATACTAATAATATATGTACGTACTATTAGGACTCTACATAATAGAGTCATACTATAAGTCTCAGTCCTAGTTTACTTATGATTCTCTTGTATATATATTCTTGTATTCCTACAGTTATATTTGGTGAACTCTAATACAAACATAATTGTTATCAGTGGCTAGGGTTTCGTTCTTGTTCCCATGGCTACGAATGACGGCTCTGCCTCTGAGCGGACCGTTTCAGATGTTGCTGTGAGTTCCGCGGCGCCGGCTCCCGTGTCGTCGCTCTCTTCTGCTCATCACTACATTAGCATCAAACTCAACCACCGCAATTTTTTGTTTTGGCGTACTCAGGTTCTCCCGTTTCTACGTGGCCATGATCTCATTGATCTTGTTGATGGATCGTGTCCTTGCCCGGAGGAGTTCCTCCCTGCCGTGTCTGCTGCTACCTCGTCCGCTGGTTACAGAGTGCAACTTATAATCGATTATTACTCTCATCACTCTATTCAATTCTCTTATTCCTTGATTGACCATAGTCAAATTATTGGCAGTCAATGAAATTTATAATTTATTGTATATGTCAGAAACTTATAGTGAATGTTGTCAACGTAGGAATAAGAGAATACAGATATATGTAATGATCAATTCTAACTTTCTACTAAAGATCAATTGAGTTTTTTAAAGTATTCATAAACTTTGTGATTAAAATGTTTGAATTTCTTTTTGAGGAATAAAATCTCTGAATTTTAAATTCTAAAACTTCAATTTTTCTTTATTACAAAGCTCTTATTTATACTCGGCACCACAAAATTAGGCTTTGTAGATGGCGTAAATTTCACACGCTACACTTGATGGAGTTGAGGAAATAAACTTGCTTTAATTTCAGCCACAATTTTGATGAGAGAATGGTACATCTTTTGCTATATCTTCTTGAACTTCTTCTCAATTCCTCAAAAATAGGGTCCATGATGTTTTTGACTAATTTTACTCAACTAAAATACAACGAACTAAAACATGTACTTAATTAATACATTCATATTAATTACTTACTAAAACATTTATAGTTTCTAATCAAGTTTATCTTTAATATTTTTTTCTTTTGTCAATTCTATCCTCACTATGTAAAATACAAACACATGCATAAATTAAATATAGGCATATTATACTATGGACCAAGGTCTACCTATCATTATATAGACTCTGGTCGGAAACAACATGTATATATATTATGTGTTTGCAATTAACATATTATGTATTTTTTGTCTATAAATAAATCTCAGGTGCATAATATATTAACTCCAAGAACATAATTTATTAGTTGCAAGCACATACATTATGTACCTACCACAATTAACATATTATATATTTGCAGATAATAAATTCAATTTATTTATAGGCACAAAATTTGTTAACTTAAGACACATAATATAAATGTTGTTTTGGACCAAGGTCTATAATGCAAGGTTGAACCCTAATTCATGATATAACAATTGATAAATATGTGTATATGTAGTTTCTACAAATATACTTTAAATAATGTTTAATGTAAGAATAATTTTAATTAATAAATAATGTGTATCTATTTAATTAATATTATTTTTAATCAATTTTTTAAGCACAATACCTACTAAGTTCAATGCATTTTTTTTATATGGGAATCAAATCAGCAATTCTCACTTTTTACATGGAAGCTCAGCATGTTCTTATCTATTTACTTTGAAATACATGGGACAAGAAGCGTCAATATCGATCAACACCTTAAAATTTTATTAATATGATAATGCTATCAATTAATCATACAAAATTTATTGCAATGGAAGGTCACAGAACCTTTATGAAAATTAACTGAATGATAAAGACCATGCCTTTTTTGAAATAATATTTCATAAAACATTTTCCTAATTTCCAAATTTATCTAGTGAATACTGGAATATGGAAAATGATTTAGTGCAGTAGAACAACAATGCCATATTCAATGGAATAGATAAATAGCATACATATATGAATGCATAAACACTCCACATACATGGATTAAGCTCCAACATTAATTAAATGCATTGATAATTAATGATGATTTGTTGCTTTTGCAATTAGTTAATAACAACACTTCCGTTACTTAATATTAAACCTAAAAGCGTTATGTGTGTGTGTGTGTGTATATATATATATATATATATATATATATATATATATATATATATATATTAGAATGTGGTGTCAAAGACGACAGTAAAATAGAAATAAGACAATAGAGAGGAATAAGAATAATAATCAATAATTATGAGTTGTAAGTACATTATTATTGTGCTTGCCTTAGCAATTGTTTTACCTTTATTAGTGTCTGCACGCGATGCACCTTCGCATGCTCCTCTTGATGATTACGATACTCCTCTTGATGATGAGATGAAGGCTGTATGGATTTCTAATTGTGTTATGGTGACAATGAATATGGATTATGGATTTTATGGTTTTACTTATCCATTTCCTGCTGACGAAAAACGGAAGATCGAAGAGGGCTGCACAGCATTGGCGAATCAATAAAATCAATAAGAATACGACTTATTAATATTTTTATTTTTGGAGACTTTTCAAATATATAAGTATACTAGCTTTTGTATTGATATGATGCCCATAACTACAATCATCAATCATGGTTGTGTGGACCATACTATCAAATAATGCACATTCAATATAAAAATAATGTACATTCAGTATAAAAATAATGTACATTATATTCAGGGATGTACATTATTTGTGTACTGAATGTACATTATTTTGTATAATGTACACTCAGTACAAAAATAATGTATATTCAGTACATTAAAAATGTACATTTTGTTATGGTCTACACATCACTGTGTGGACCATGGTCCACACAATAATACACACAGGTGAGAGAGCAATCATTATTTCATGGACCATGGTCTACACAGCTGTGTGGAACATAAATAAAAAGTATATTTTTAATATACTACAAATACATTATTTTTGTCCATAAAGTACATTATTTATGTACTGCAAGTACATTATTTTACATATACTATCAAATAATTATATACCTCCAGTACAAAAATAATGTACTTTTAGTATAATAAACATGTACCTTATATTCATGGTCCACTACACAGCTATGTGGACCATGGTCCACACAATAATTTGCCGGTTTGGCCCCCCACCCGCCCTACCGGGCCTTGCTTGGAGGAGGGCCCACTTGACACCTAACTTGTTTTAAGCAAATTATTGTATGGACCATGGTACTTTGTGGTTTTCTTTTTTCAAGTAATTTCTAAACAAGCTTTTTTCAAGTAATTTACAATTCCATCGTACTTTGTGGTTTTCTTAATTACCTTAGTTTTTAATCCAAAGAAATAACTAATATATATTTTATCATGATAGTAGTTACAGGGTATAATATGTTTTGTCAATGCATTGTCAAACTTTTTGTTCAACAAGAATAATGACATATTTTGGGAAAAATAGTCAATTAAATTTTAAAACATTTTTTGGAAGAATAATATTCTTTGAATTTTAAAAAGTTATATATAATTAAATAAATCAACTTGTCGGTATGATGCAATTAATGCATGATAGTAGTTATGATAGGATTCGAACCTGTGATCTCCAATTTAAACGAGTCACAAAGATGTCATTGATATAAGCTACTAGACACATACAAATACTAAGAAATGAAAACAATTGCTAACACAAACACCATTATAATGTACTTACATGTGCAAGTTATAATTGATTATTGCTATCATCTCTCTATTCAATTCTCTATCTTATTCCTTAATTGACCATAGTCAAATTATTGGCAGTCAATGAAATTTATAATTTATTATACATGTTAGAAACTTATAGTGAACGTTGTCAACCTAGGAATAAGAGAATAGAGTGATGAGAGTAATATCAATTCGAACTTTCCACTAAAGATCAACTAACGTTTTTAAAGTATTCATGAACTTTGTGATTAAAATGTCTAAATTTTTAATCTTGAAACTTCAATTTTTTTTTTCATTACAAAGCCCTTATTTATAACCGGCACCACAAAATTAGGCTGTGTAGATGACGTACATTTCACGTGCTAGCTACACGTAGTGGAGTTGAGCTGTTGGAGTTAATGAGAGAATGGTCCATCTTTTGCTACTCTTCTTGGATTTCTTCTCAATTCACTTAAACATGTACATTCATATTTGCATATTTTATTTTTAGTACTACTGATTCTATTACAACGTAACTTTTCCAACTTACTGAAGCACTTCCTTCCATGTGGGAGTGTAAACCGGGTGCCATCAGACCACAAAATCTTGACAATTAATAATACATTCATATTAATTACTTACTAAAACATTTATAGTTTCTAATCAAGTTTATCTTTAATATTTTTTCTTTCGTCAATTCTATCCTCACTATGTAAAATACAAACACATGCATCAACTAAATATAGGCAAATTATACCATGGTCTAGGGTCTACCTATCATTATGGACCTTGGTCCAAAACAACATCTTATCTATATTATGTGTTTGCAATTATCATATTATGTATTTTGTCTATAAATAAATCTCAGGTACATAATATATTAACTCCAAAAGAAAAAAATTATAAAAAAAAAAAATTAAAAAGTAAAATGGAAAGGTCATGAAATTCTTTTACGTACCCTAATTTGAATGTAAATGATGATGATGATGATGAGTTAATTTTTTTATTAAGTCAAGTCAAGAATAATAATGATTTAAAGAATATTCCATTAACAATGTTTGTACATAAAGGGAAAAAGTAAAAAATAAAGATGGTATATTTAGAAATATAGTATTGATCATTATATAAGATCAAATAAAAAATAAATCAAAACATACAAATTATTAGTACACATAATTACACCAACATAATTTGTATTCCCATTATAACCTTATAAAGTACCAATATTGCTCTTATTATTATATTTAGTAGATATAATTTGATACGTATGAGAATCACTCACCATGTAAAAAGTTTGATAAGACAACCAAACTATTTATTCATTTATGAACATGAAATTATTAGGCATGATATTTACTCTAAAGTTCTCTCATATAATTTTGCAATTGAAGCAACTAAATACAAAAAATCTCATCAAATTCTAATTTATAACTAATTCATTTAATTAAATATATATTTTGATTTCATATGGGTGCTTAAACACCCCAGCATTCTGTTAGTACTTAATATAAACTTTAGTTACGGAATATTATTCCGTTAACGGTTTATTATTCTTAACTTACTCATTAATTTCTATAAGAAAGATCTTAGGTTCAAATCCATCTCAATCAGAGTTGGCATAATTGTTAAACATATACTACGAATATGTTAGAATGTATTAAAAAATACAATATAAAATTTAGGCTAAAGTGTCATCCCGCACCATGAACCCAAAGCGATTCTTCAGCCGTTTTACGTGCAAAAATCTAAAATTGTTAAGGGTATTTTCATCATTTTCAACTTAATATCCCAATTTGAGCATGGATAAATGTATTTAAGTCTTAAGGTCGATCAAAATTCGCAATTTTTCTCCTCATTTTACCTTAATTTGAGGAGGAGAATTGTGAATTGGGATCGATCTTAGAGTTTAAATCTCTTTATTCATGCTCAAGTTGGGATATTGAGTTGAAAAGGACGAAAATACCTTTAAAATGTTTAGATTTTGGCACATTTTAAATGGATTGGTGACCGACACGATGAATTTTGACACTAAAGCAGTAGTCGTGAGACCAAAATTGGTACTAAAATAATAATCGTGGGACCAAAATTGGTAGAAATTAAGCATATGGACCAAAATTGTCATTTTGGTAATAGTGGTGGGACCAAAATTGATATTTGCTCTAAATATAAATATAAATACATACCTCTTTATTGTATACACGTCCCTTTTTCTAATTAAATCTTAAATAAAAGCCACAACTTTTATAACTCACCGATATGAATTGCTGTGGAATTATTATAAATTTTAAAAGCAATTGAGATGAGAAATAACATACTAGAATATCTCACAAAATAGTGAGGCACAATAAAATACTAGCCTAACATAGATATATCAACTATAGTCATTCTGTGTAGTTGTGTCAATATTATGTGTATTCCATGAAGTCATTCTGTGTATTCTAGACAAGGATTCTGTGTATTCCCTTAAATCATTCTGTGTATTCTAGACAACGATTCTGTGTATTCCTTGAAGTCGTTCCATCTAGTCACCCGTCCACTAACATAAACAATACGACGTCGTTTTGGACCAGAGTCCACAATATAACAATTATTGGATGTGATCAATTATTCCATTCTTTAAAAGGAAGGCAATTTTCATCATTTCCTTTAAATAATTCAGTTTCTAATCCTAGATTTATAGATGTCAGTACTATTGTAGTTTTTCTTTTTCGTAACATCTCTTTTGATTTTAATATTATTGTGGTATGATCATTTCTGATTTTTGGTCAACAAAATCGTTGAAATGTTGTTAACTACAATGACATTTCAATATTTCTTATACAAAGTGAATTGACTTGCTATCGAATCACAATGTTATTTCAAGGGTTAGGATTCTAAATGACTTTAAGGGCATTTTACCTCTGTGGTTCTGTCATGGGATGAAAAATAGCCAAATTTATTATTACCCGAGTACTAAATAGCAGAATTATGGCAAATTTAATTATTACTAATTGTTAAAATAATAATAATAATAATAATAATAATAATAATAATAATAATTATTATTATTATTATTATTATTATTATAGTAGTTATGGCCATCGATACAAAAGCTATCATACTTATGTATTTGAAAAGTCTCCAAAAATGAAAATGTTAATAAAGACGTATGTTTATTGATTTGTCATAGAATGGGAAAATAAGGTTATATCAATGCAAAAAGAATTTTTAACAACTTTCCTGAGGAATATAAGAATTCGCAACTTCTCTGCACCACTCTTCAATACGCCGTTCATCATCGGCAGAATAAGGGAGAGGAACCAAACCCATTTCGATATTAACACAAGTTGTAAACATGATTTCTGCATATGATTTCCAAGCTTCTAGTGGAATCTCATCAGCAGGAGCAGGTGAAGGTGTATTGCATGCATACAATAAAGGTAAAACAATGGCTAAGACAACTCATCATAATTATTGATTATTACTCTTAAGTCTTATCCCTCTTTATTATTGTCTTATTTCTATTTTACTGCCATCGTCTTTGATATATATATATATAAAGTAACAGAAGTGTAGTTATTAACTATTTGTAAAATGAATAAATTATCATTAATTATCAATTCATTTACAAATGAATGTGTTTAGTCATAAATTTAAGTTGATGACATTAGAGTAAATGTTTATAATATTTCTTCAATAAAGCATCGCATTCAATGAATATTTTTAATACACTATATTTGTTATACATACTTATACAACTATTGTTTAAACCTGGAAGTGTCTATACTTTTTTTTGTCATAGGTCACTAGGGCCATAATATACTTTATGTACACAAGTAATGTACTTTTAGTTTATTAAAAATGTACTTTTTATTTAAGTGTATTTAGGGCATGACCATCACCGCCCCACGGGGAACCAGTCTCTCTCGGCATGGTTGGTGTCGACTTCGTTAGACGGGAGGGGCAGGTGAAGATGTGGTGATCATACACATAAATGGAAGAGGGAGCATAATGGTAAGGGAGGTACAACCGACAAGGTTGTAATCCATAACCTTATGCATAGCAACACAACCCTCAACCAGCCAAGCTACAACCTCAGCGTAATATTATGTATTTCATTCTCTACTAGTAATATTATGCATGTCCAAATTTGTTATATATTCATTTTAATAAATTGTATAACCTCAGCGTGCTTTTGTACTTTATATAATTGCCGCCTGCATGTCATAGGGAGCGATGAAGAAAAATAATGTAGAAAACATTATTTAATGAAGTAACAAAAAATAATACTGTATTTAATTGTTTATCTATTTGATGCAGAATTGAGATTGGAACTACTTGATGCATTACCAACCACATGTAGTCTTTCTGTCAGAGGCATTTGGCTAATTAGTTGCCGAGATCACTATATTTTCTTGGATTGCTTAAAAGATGATGCGCATGGTAGACAACAAGGTAATATTAATATGTCAATATCTTTTCATTAATTAATAATCCAAATCATAATTTTAATTACCAAAATGACCTATTATAATATATATTCATATTGAGTTGTCACATTATATTAATTTTGCAGACTTACCCTCAAGTGTTTGTTGATTGGTTTTATGATCGGTCAACAATTCAAGTAATTGACTTGTCTACTGAAGCAAAAAATTGTTCTGAATTTAGAATTGTTATAGACCCCAACGAGGGAGCTTGAGCTAAGTGTTGTATTAACGTAGAAGTATGAGGATGTATTTCTGGACATTTGTTTTTCCAAGTAATTTACAATTTCATGGCGCTTTGTAGTTTTCTTAATTACTTTTTTTTTTATCCAAATAATTACAATTATATATTTTATCATGATAGTAGTTATGGAGTATAAATGTATAATGTGTTTTGTCATGGCATTCTCAAACTTTTTGTTCAACAAGAATAATTATATATTTTGAGAAAAATGGTCAAATAGATTTTTAAACATTTTACAGAAGAATAATTGTCTTTAAATTTTAAAAAGTTGTAATTAAATAAATCAACTTATCGGTTTGATGCCATAATGCATGATAGTAGTTACTAAGGGGTTTCAAACATGTGATATATTTAGAGTATACTTAATTCATTTGACTCATACTCAACTCTGCCGCCTTTTAAGGCAAAAGTGAACTTAGCATTATATTTTACATTGGTTACTAATGAATAATTGAATATTAGGTAATTTATATGATAATTATTGTTTGAAATTAGAATATATGCATACATTGTTAATAAAAATAATACCTAAAATTGTATTGTAACATAATGGTAATTATATGACAAGAGGAAGATATTTTCTTTGGTTTATATATATTAAATTTGTAATTCTAATTTGTATTTTTTCCCTTTCATTTGATATTTCCAATTAGCATTTGTGTGATTTCATTGTTACATACAAGACCTTTAATTTTCAAATCTTCAATAATATAATAAAGCATATGTGTGTGTATATATATGTTTGTGAGAGAGAGATGCAATATTCCTCCAGTATACCCTCTCGATATCTAGTTTAGTCACTTAGAGGAATCAATCCCGACCTCGAGCGACCACTAGTTTGGTATGCTCGAACTAAATGCAATGACTGACCACATGCTTGGTTAACGTTAGACTTCGCCCCATCATTAGATCGACCCCAACCTGTTTTGGTCAGGATGTTCATCCTGAGCAATTCTATTTAAAGACTGAGACCTAGATTCCTAACTATAAACTGACAACCTCACCCCGTGGATGATCAGGAAAATAGGAATATCACAACATGTGGCTATCTTGGCACCTTTCTTGAGCCAGCTGATTGCATGCACGATATGTGTCAGGCATGCCGCCAACCAGGATGTATATCCTTTCATCTCTTATAAACACCACATTTAATGTTGGAAAGGGAGACTTTTTGACATTATATTCATACCTACCATACTATAGCTTGGGATTCTCCGACCACACGTCATTACCTGAGTTCAAGATCTAAACCGGCAAGTAAACTAAT
>CM008336.1:33336857-33348676 GCA_002525835.2 Ipomoea batatas | reverse complement strand
CATCTTTCTTGGTGGACTGGAGGTACAAAAGGCATGGTGACCCAAGAGGAAGAAGGATGCCTTGATGGGTTAGCAAGAAGGAAGTCATGGTAGCCCAGGATGGAAAGAAAGTCATGTTGGGCTAGAGGTAAAATAAGACCTTATTTTGAATCGCTACATTAGGAGTCTGTTTGGCAGAGCTTATTTAGGAGCTTATAGCTTATTTTAAGTTACTAAAAAGCTATAAGCTCTGTTTAGTAATGTTCCCAAAATAAGCTCTTAGCAACCCTAAGCTCTTAGCTTAAAATAAGAGCTTATTTTGGAACGCTACCTTAAGTAGCGTGAGTAGTTACTACGATAGTTGGGGTCGGCCCAAAATAGGCGCCCAAGCCGGTGTTCCTCGTCAAGATGGTATTCAAAGAAGAAACTATTACAAACATCGCGCTTCTTGGTGAACTTCTCTATAATCATCTCTCGGTCGGCACCCGCTATATATGCTTGTAAATCAAGTTTGAAATTATGAAACTCCATGCTTGTAGCGCCAACATTAGCGTACGAACCATGACTAAACCATGGAGGCATCTAAGGTCACAGTTCTGGCCCCAGCTTAATGAACTATGCAAACCATAACTACATTTTCAAGACTAGTCAAAAATTCACCGTATGGTATTGAAAAGTGCATGATGTAGTATTGAAAATTACACTTTTTAAATTTTGACAATAACCAAAATGTCACCACAATTTTGTTTTCTCTTTATTTAAAACTGTCAAATTTGGCCAAGTGAGTTTTTGATTGAGATTGGTTCTTAAGAACAAATTCTTATGATACTTTTCCTCTATATATAAATACATACCTCTTTATTGTATACAAGGCCCTTTTTCTAATTAAAACTTGAATAAAAGTCACAACTTTTATAACTCACCAACAGGGCCGGTTTTTTAGTTTGCGTGGCCCTGTGCAAGTAAATAAGTGAGGCCCTATCAAAGTATAATAAACTGCGAATTGAAGAAAAATTGTAAAGAGAAAAATACAAAAAAAAAAATAATTTTGGGCCAATATAATCACAAATACATATACTAACTATTATGCCAGGGCATACATACCTCTTTATTGTATACAAGGCCCTTTTTCTAATTAAAACTTGAATAAAAGTCACAACTTTTATAACTCACCAATATGAATTGCTGTGGAATTATTATAAATTTTAAAAGCAATTGAAATGAGGAATAACATACTAGAATATCTCACAAAATAGTGAGGCCCAATAAAATACTAGCCGCAAATTATACTGTGGACCATATATGGTCATGACTGATACTGCAGTTGTGTTGAAAGGAAATTGCAGTTGCGCAGAACAGAGACCATTTCATCCGTCAACATAACTGCAGTATCAGTTCAACACAACTGCAGTATCAGTTCAACACAACTGTAGTATCAGTTCAACACAACTGCAGTTCAGACGGATGAAACGACATTTGTTCCGCGCAACGTAACTGCAGTTTCCTTTTAACACAACTGCAGTATCAGTCATGACCATGGTGCACAGTATAACGATAACATAGATATACATAACCACTATAGCATTTTTTAATTGCTTATAAATTCTTAGTAATTAGATGGCCGGCACATCCATATTGCAATTTTGGAAATTAACTAAAACAGTGGGGATGTGATCAATTATTCCATTCTTTAAGAGGAAGGCAATTTTCATCATTTCCTTTAAATAATTCAGTTTTTAATCCTAAATTTATAGATGTCAGTACAATTGTAGTTTTTCTTTTTCGTAACATCTCTTTTGTTTTAATATTATTGTGGTATGATCATTTCTGATACTTCGTCAACAAAATCGTTGAAATGTTGTTAACTACAATGACATTTCAATATTTCTTATACAAAGTGAATTGACTTGCTATCGAATCACAATGTTATTTCAAGGGTTAGGATTCATCACAATGTTATTTCAAGGGTTAGGATTCTAAATGACTTTAAGGGCATTTTACCTCTGTGGTTCTGTCATGGGATGAAAAATAGCCAAATTTATTATTACCAGAGTACTAAATAGCAGAACTATGGCAAATTTAATTATTACTAGCTAATTGTTAAAATAATAATAATAATAATAATAATAATAATAATAATAATAATAATAATAATAATAATAATTATTATTATTATTATTATTATTATTATTATTATTATTATTATTATGGCCATCGATACAAAAGCTAGCATACTTATGTATTTGAAAAGTCTCCAAAAATGAAAATGTTAATAAAGACGTATTTTTATTGATTTGTCATAGAATGAAAAAATAAGGTTATATCAATGCAAAAAGAATTTTTAACAACTTTCCTGAGGAATATAAGAATTCGCAACTTCTCGGCACCACTCTTCAATACGCCGTTCATCATCGGCAGAATAAGGGAGAGGAACCAAACCCATTTCGATATTAACACAAGTTGTAAACATGATTTCTGCATATGATTTCCAAGCTTCTAGTGGAATCTCATCAGCAGGAGCAGGTGAAGGTGTATTGCAGGCATACAATAAAGGTAAAACAATGGCTAAGACAAACGCCATAATAATGTACTTACAACTCTTCATAATTACTGATTATTACTCTTAAGTCTTATCCCTCTTTATTATTGTCTTATTTCTATTTTACTGACATCGTCTTTGACATATATATATATATATATATATATATATATAAAGTAACAGAAGTATAGTTATTAACTATTTGTAAAATGAATAAATTATCATTAATTATTAATTCATTTACAAATGAATGTGTTTAGTCATAAATTTAAGTTGATGACATTGGAGTAAATGTTTATAATATTTCTTCAATAAAGCGTCGCATTCAATGAATATTTTTAATACACTATATTTGTTATACATACTTATACATCTATTGTTTAAACCCGGAAGTGTCTATACTTTTTTTTGTCATAGGTCACTAGGGCCATTTTTATTGTTAAAGTCTTAGCTCGATGGTGGCCATCTTTCCTAGTTTACTGGAGTCTGGAGGTACAGAAAGTATGGTGGCCCAAGAGGAAGAAAGATTCCTTGATGGGTTAGCGAGGAAGTCATGGTGGCCCAAGATAGAAAGGAAGTCATGCTGGGCTAGAGGTAAAGAGGTAATGGTGGTTTAAAAGGTAAAGAGGTCATGTTGAGCTAGATGTAAAGAGGTCATGGTGGCCCAAAAGGTAGAGGGAGAAGTAGGGGCATGACAACAAATTATTGTGTGGACCACGACCCACATAGTTGTGTAGACTATGAATACAAAGTACATTTTTAATATATACTAAAAGTACAATATTTTTTGTATTTAATGTACATTATTTAATAGTATATAAAATAATGTACTTTCAATATTCAAATAATATACTTTATGTACACAAGTAATGTACTTTTAGTTTATTAAAAATGTACTTTTTATTTAAGTGTATTTAGGGCATGACCATCACCGCCCTACGGGGGAACCAGTCTCTCTCGGCATGGTTGGTGTCGACTTCGTTAGACTGGAGGGGCAGGTGAAGATGTGGTGATCATACACATAAATGGAGGAGGGAGCAAAATGGTAAGGGAGGTACAACCGACAAGGTTGTAATCCATAACCGTATGCATAGCAACACAACCCCCAACCAGCCAAGCTACAATTACTGGCCCAAAACGGCGACCCAAATAATATATAAATAATAAATACTATAACCCTAAGAAATTGAATTGGGTCCAAAATGGTGGCCCGATAATAAATAACACAAGCTAAAGGACTAACAAATAAAACAAACTAAATATGTTAGTAACAAGACTTGAACTCTAGCATGTCAGCAAGAGAGAGAAGACTCAAACCAATGAACCAAGAGGCTTTTGGTGATCCAAGGGATGCCTTTTAAAGTGAGGGAAGGGTGTCTGTTTATATTGTTGTAGGACCTACGGATCGTTGACAAATGGACCACATCTTGCAACCTTCATTGTTGGCCGCACACGTGTCTCCCCATTACTTTGCTTCCAACGCACTCAATGCATTAGTGGAGCTTCCTACCCTATAGTATACAAGATCTTGATTGCTTGGGTGGTTTGTCTTTGTGTTGCTATGTGGGAGGTTATAGGTTGAACCTCGATGATAGTACATCTTATATTATTTTGCTCTAAGCTTCGTTCTTCCCTTAGCCTAATAGATTCTCATTATTCTTATTAATGGGTCAACCCCTCACCCATAAAGATGGTTGGACACCCCGCTTGGGCGGTTGGGCCAAGAGTTTCCCTATAAAATGGATCATCGGGGTCCCATATCTCCATCATAAGTCCCCCACATTTTTTGCGGGAAGACTCAAGCCCTTCTTTCTCCTTCTTCTCTCTTCTCCACATAAGTCAATTTTTTTTTTTTTTCAGAAATCGTGTAATGAATATGTTTCAATTCATTTTTAATAGAGTTGAAAATTAGTGACGTTTATTTTAAATATAAATGGTTAATGTATATTAATAACTACGCTTATGTTATATATCCAATACTAAGAGAGATGAAATTCAATGTACTTATTAATAATATATATTTCTATACACATGCACACGCAAATAAAAGTCAAAAAGGAGATAGAGAGAACTAACCAATACTATATATATAAAAATGAGTTATAAGTACATTTTTGTAACAGTTTTAATAGTCACTATTTTGACGTTATTAGCGTCTGCAACGAATATAACTTTATCGTTTAATTTGAAGATTGTAATTCTAATTATGATATTTCTGAAGAGTGGAAAAAAGATGTAAATGCTTGTCTTGATAAGTTGATATGCAGGAAAAGGATTACTCAACCACATTGAAATTACGTGGGCACACATGGATGACATGGTCCGATTATAGAGAGGCTTGTTATAAGTCTTATAATTGCAAATACTATAATAAAGACTGTTATTAGCAACTAGCAAGTAGAAACTAATGTAAGTTTCTTGCTAGCTATCGTTTTTTTTTTCTTTTCCTTTTTGGAAAAGGGGAATAAATTAAAATTTTAATAAAATAAAGGGTTAGTATCCAAAATGGTTCCTCGACTATAGCAAAATTCACAAATTGGTCATCCATTATCAAGTTTAGCAAATTAAGTTCTCAACTATTCAATCTTTACTTAATAAAGTCTTCAATTATTCAATTTTTATTCAATAAGGTCCTCAATGAATATAGTTGAAGACTAATTTGTAAAATTGATGAGGACTAATTGTGAATTATGGGAGGGACGTTCAAGCATCACCAATATTCACAAATATACATCTACCGCTCACAATGACTCCTATTTCACAGACTAGAATCCATGCTACAATCGATGAATTAGGCTAAAAAGACAAAACAAAACAAAATAAACTAAATGGGTTAGGGCACATAAAATTTAACACAATAAAAAAAATTAGCTCAATAATCCAAAACTAATAAATTTGATAGTCCAAGTTAGCCAATCCAGAACTTAGTGAGCTATTACAACGGCCCAAATTGCTCAATTTTAATTGCTTGGAACCTTATCCAAAAATTATATGTATGCAATTAACTTATTATATGTCTTTACTTAATAAATTATGTGCCTACTACAATTAGCATATTATGTATATGTAGTTAAAATATTATGTATCTATAGTTAATATATTAATATTAGGTGCATCCACTTTATTTATAGGCATTTAATCTTTTAATTGCAAACACATAATATATTAATCGTAGGCAGATAATTTTAATGTCATTTTGGATTAGGATCCACAATGCAAGGTGGATCATGGTCCATGGTATAATTTGCCGCTCAATGCTACACTTTGTTTTACAAGCAAGGCGGAACAAAATATCTAGGGTACCAGTACATAGACTATCCTTTAGTTTGATCAAGAGCTTATTACTACGCTAAAAGTTATGGGGATATTTAGTTATTGGCTTATAAGCCAAATTTTAATTTATTTGACCAAGTTTAGCTGTTTGGCCTACCAATAAGCTATTTTGAAATGTTTGGTAAAGGGCATATTGGCCTTGGCTAATTGGGCCAATAAGCTGAAAATTGAAAAGCTGATGAATGCAGCTTTTTGTATCAGCTGGTTGAGATCAATGGGTATATTGACTATGTTATCCTTTGAAATTAATGAGATTTACTTTTAAATGGGTGGTGTGTTTGTTATTTTATAATAATAATAATAATAATAATAATAATAATAATAATAATAATAATAATAAAAAAGAAGGGGTAATGGGTTTGTCATTGTTAATAATAATAATAATAATAATAATTGAAAATAATTAATAAAATTTTTTTTTTTTTTTGAAAACCAAACAAACAATTTCATTAATGTAGAAGAGCAGAAATAGAGTTTGGTGGGACAGAGTCCCAAAACAGAGTACAAGTCTGTGAGAAAGCCGATGTGGCTAGAGTATGTGCTAAAACATTATCTGATCTGGGAATATAGGTAACCTCACAGTTAAGGAAATTTGCTCTTAACGCTTTGCATGCCTGTATGGCAAGGCCTGCATACGAACGAACAGAGCACTCCTGCAAGAGATATGAGCATAACTGTGAACAATCGGAGAAAAGTGCTATCGAATCCAGCCCCTTACTGCTTAGCCAATTAAGGGTCATTCTGCAAGCTTCTGCTTCGGCCATTAATGGGGAGAAACAGTCCGAAAGAGTTCCTGCGCAGGCTGCCAAGAAGGTCCCGTCTGATGCAAGTAAGACCGCCCCAAACGATGACTTCAGCGTATTTGGCAGAAAACCAGCGTCGAAATAGCACTTTGGTAACGTGATATGGTGCTGATCCGACACTACCTGTGCGCCTGTGTGGTCGGCAGCAGCAACTTGGGAGTGATGAACCGCCGACCACGCCTGAAGAGTCGCCTTCGCCGTGTGTGTGATTTTCCTTGGCAGTGGAAGGAAGCCGTCCCAGACAGCAGAGTTTCGGGCTCGCCACGTGTGGTAGAGAGCAGCAATCGCCAACCGGATGTCCCCTTCAGAAAAATTCATCAAAATATATGAGAACCACACACTTAATGAACCTTCATCAACTGGAACATTAGGTAAATTGAGCTCATGCCAAACTAATTGGGAGTATTCACATAAAACCAATGCATGAAACACATTCTCATGACAAATACCACACTTTGGGCATGTTGGGTCTACATCTACCCTCCTTATAAGTAAGTTAGAAGTGACAGGGAGAGTATCATTAAGGGCTCTCCATAGGAAGGTTTTCCATTTGGGTGGCACTTTTATCTTCCATAGAGCAATCCATCCATCAAAACTACCCTCCATATTAATAAAATCACCCATGACACACTTATAACCACTTTTCACAGTATATTGGCCCTTTGGGTCTCCATGCCAATACCACACATCCACGAAACCTGGTGAAACCGGGACCCTGCTAATACGCAATACATCCTCCGGGGAGAAGATATCATTCAAAATAGAGATGTCCCATGAGCCACTATCTTCATCAATTAAACCAGACACATATGACCCATTGAGAGATGCAGGCATAGGTGTATGGATCATTGGAGATGGGTCATCAGGCAACCAAGGATGGCCCCAGATTAAGGTAGATTTCCCATCACCAACCCTGCGCCTAACACCACTGCAGATTAAATTGTGAGCAGCCATGATACTACGCCAACAGAAACTTGGACAATGACCTATAGTAGCATCAATAAAGGAGGATTTTGGATGATACCGTGCTTTAAAAATCTTAGCAACCAGAGAATCTGGCATTGTAAGGAAACGCCATGCTTGTTTCCCTAGCATAGCTAAATTGAAAGCACGTAGGTCCTTAAAACCTAACCCTCCAAATTTCTTGGGAATACACAAGCGGTCCCAAGCCTTCCAGTGAATCCTTCTCTCATTACCCGAGCCCCACCAAAACCGATTCATTGTTCTCTCGATTGATAAACAAACCGTTTCAGGGAGCAGAAATACACTCATTGAGAAGGTCGGCATTGCCTGGGCTACAGATTTCAACAAAATCTCCTTCCCTGCCTGCGAGAGGAGTTTCTTATTCCATGATCCAATCCGCTGCTTAATTTTATCCTCAATATATGATAGAGCACCTCTCCGATTTCTCCCCACAAAAGCGGGTAAACCCAAGTACTTGCCAAAATTTGGGGCCTGGATAACCCCTAACACTGCTGCCACCTCGTCTCTGTGCACTTCTTGTGTATTCCTGCTAAAGCAAACACTAGACTTGTGATAATTGACTGCCTGACCAGACATACCTTCATACAAGTCCAAGCAGTGCTTTACTGCACCTGCTTCTTGGGTATTTGCTCGAAAAAATAGGAGGCTATCATCTGCAAAGAAAAGATGAGAAACCGGGGGAGCCCCCCTAGCCACTCTACATCCTCTTATAGAGCCCTCCATCTGAGCTTTCTGCAACAACAAAGAGAGACCTTCTGCACAAATAATGAATAAATATGGTGAAAGTGGGTCACCCTGACGCAACCCGCGAGTTGGGACAACATTACCAGAAGGGGCACCATTGATCACAAAGCTATAAGACACCGTGGAGACACAAAGCATGATCAAATCAATCCACCTGGGGGCAAACCCCAGAGCCTCCATCATTCTTCGTAAGTAGTGCCACTCCATCCGGTCATAAGCTTTTGCCATGTCTAGTTTCAAGGCCCCCCAACCAACTAAGCCACCCTGCTTTCTGTTAAGATAATGACCCACCTCTGCAGCAATCAGGATGTTATCAGTAATGAGTCTATTCGGAATGAAAGCACTCTGGGATTCAGATATGATACTGCCTAATAAAGGCTTCATCCTGTTAGCCAAGATCTTTGCCATTATCTTGTACACCACATTGCATAAAGCAATAGGCCTTAAATCAGACACACTCTCAGGCACTTTTTTCTTTGGAATAAGAACAACATTCGTTGCATTAAGACCCTCAGGGAAAGAACATGACTGCAAGCAATTAATCACAAACTCAGACACATCCCCTCCCACCACATCCCAATAGTGCTGATAGAAACCTGGATTCATCCCATCAGGCCCAGGTGCCTTATCCGGGAACATAGAAAACAGGGCCTCTTTCACCTCAAATAACTCAAAAGGGCGCAATAAAGCATCATTATCAGATTGAGAGACCCGGGGGGCAATAGTACTGAAAAAAGACTCATCCAAAACTGACCCCGAAGAGTGGAAGATATGATTGAAATAACTCAGCACAAGAGACTCCAGAGCCCCTCCCTCCACCCACACACCCGAATCATTTTTTAATTTAGAAAGAGAGTTTTTCTTTTTTCGGGCGGAGGCATACCTGTGATAGAACTTTGTATTCGCATCAGCATCCTTCAACCAGTGTTGCTTGGCCCGCTGCCTCCAAAATGTGTCTTCTTGGGCTTCAAGGCGTGTTAATTGGTTTTCCAAACGCTGAAACTCAGCTAGAGATTCCGGATCACGACGACCCCTTAGCCTTAGCTGAGCTTTGCGCAGGAGTTTCAGCTGATGTCCGAAGTTGTGGAAGTGATCACCACCCCATCTTTGTAGCTTATCACCACAAAACTGAAGGCAACTCAAAAGTCCACCACTCCTGCCCACCTGCCAAGCATGTTCCACCACACCTCTGCATCCTTCATCAAGCAGCCATGCCATTTCAAACTTAAAAGCCCTTCGAAACCCTCCATGCCTCACCGCATTGTCGGATAATCTCAGAAACAAAGCGGAATGATCAGAAGACCGGGTCAGTATATTCTCCACAATAGCACCTTCCTGCAAACTTCTCCAACTATCATTAACTAGAACCTTGTCCAGCCTCTCCTCCAACCAGTCAGATGTGCCTCTACCTCTCTCCCAAGTAAACTGATACCCCCGCAGAGGGAGTTGAGACAGTCCACAATCATCCAATGCCTCCCCAAAACCGCGAAGGAGAGCATCCGGATGAGGATTACCACCTCTCTTCTCGTGCTGGAATAAAAGATCATTGAAGTCCCCAAGAATAACCCAAGGCAATTCCGAGGAGGCTGCCAAAGATCGAAGCAGGTCCCACGAAGCTTCCCTTCTACTACGCTCAGGAAAGCCATAAAAGCACGTCATCCGCCACTTTACAGAGCAATCAACACTCACCTCCACATCAATATGATATCTCGAATAACACAGCAGTCTGGCCATGCAATTCCTCCTCCAAAACAATGCCAACCCGCCACTTAACCCAACTCTATCAACATAAAAAAGGCCATCGAAACCAAGCTTTACCCTTAAACGTTCAGCATGAACACGGGCAACCTTAGTCTCCATGAGAAACAAAAAATCGGGCTTCTTAGAGGACACTAAGTCCACGGCTTCGCGAACTGTACGTGGATTGCCCAAGCCACGACAGTTCCAACTGATAACACTCATGATGATGGGCGGGACTGAGAACCAGTACCCGCCTTGAGCAAGTTTTTTGACACATCTGTCATGGTCACATCACCACTGTTGATACTACCCGTGCGTCTACCACCTGGACTAGAAGTTTGACGACGACGTTTTGCCACCGCTACCACTCCCTTCTCCGACTCACCCTGCTGCCCCGCGGTACTCAGCACAGCACCGACCTGAATCGGGTTCGGACTGCCATCAGATGCACCAGCAGCCGGAACAGGCCCCGTGATCGGCACTAACCAGGATTCGCCGATTGCTCTAGGCCCTCGTCGATTCGCTCCAGCTCGGATCTCAGCCCCAAAAGGGTACTGATCAACTTTCAATGGCGACTCCCGTGCACCCAAACAGAACTTGTATGAATGCCCGAGCATGCCACAGAAAAAACAGTATGTGTGAAGTCTCTCATACTTGAACGATACCCAACACCAAGATTTATCCCGCTTGATAAGTTTCATGCGTCTTTTTATTGGCCGGTCGACCGGAATAGACACACGGATCCTGTAAAAAGTCCTCCATGGTGCTCCCACAAATCTATCGTCACACTGAATAAAAGACCCCAAGAAATTGCCCACTTGCTCCAAAACAATGTCAGAGGTATATCCAACTGGGAGTTCATGAACCTGAACCCACATATCGATAGAATTGAGAACAACGTCGCCGGGCAACATACCGTCACAGACTTGTCGACAAACCAACGTATTGTTTTCAAAAGACCAAGGACCCTCTTCAAGCACGTACTCCATATCAGATTTATGAAAAAACACGAACATAAACAAATTTGGCTGAACTTCTGAAATCTGAACACCTTTAACCGGACGCCAAACGGAGGCCATGACTTGGCGCATATACTCAATCTTCACAAGCTTATTTGTCAAAAATCGCCCAACTACAACCCATGTCACGTCTGCTTCAACTTCACCGATGTTATCACCAACTGGTTCGAACTCTAAGGCTTCATCTTCAAGAACCATGTCAGCCCACCGTTGTGATAGACCAACAACCTCGTCGCCATCGTGTTGTGCCGCCATGCTGAGGAAAACGATCGACGTAAACCGAAAGTACGTAATTCAGGAACAAAGAACCGACGATAATAGTCGGAGAAAGAAACCAAGAAGGATAGCGAAAACCCTAGAAGAAACAAGGGAGAAAGCCGAAACCCTAGACTTGCTAGAGAGAGAAAATAACTTCGTCATCTGACAAAAGTTTAAGATTTTAGAACAATTAATAAAATTTATTTTAGAATATAATTTGTGAAAACATTTTAGAATATAATTTAATAAGAGTTAAATAAACAAAAAATAATTAACTTATGTCCATAAAAAAAGTATAGATGATACCAAAATTTTATAATTATTTATTGAAAAAAGTGTCAAATTGTCCCCCTAAGTCGGGTGAATAGTGCAGTTAGGCCCCCTAACTGAAAAAAAAAAAAAAGAAAAAAAAAGAAAAAA
>CM008336.1:33288487-33306394 GCA_002525835.2 Ipomoea batatas | reverse complement strand
TATTGAATCGGTTATAGTTTTTGGAGAGAACTGAAATTTAATGATGGTTATTTTAATTCAATTAATTACTTATTATTCTTCTGTTAATTATTACTTTAATCAATTCAATTAATTATGTGTGTGTATACATGTCCGAGTCTATAAAGAGGGAAAAGAAGAATTATTCATCAATTATTTATAAGAATAAAGAGTTATAATAAGTGCATTATTGTGATATTCTTAATAATTACGGCTTTATCTTCATTAGCATTAGCAACAAATATACCATGCCCTCAAAAACAGATTAATCCGATTGATATAGACGAAGAGTGGATTGATGGAGTATAAAGCTGCATTTCTACTATAGCTACAGATAGGTTTATTTAAGCTTGTAGGATCTAACAGTTATAATTAAAAAAAAAAAAAAAAGATTGATCAATTTCATAAATATTACAATTTCAAAATTTGTAATATTTAAGAAATTGATCCATTTTTTTTTCTTTTACTCCATATTTTCTAGTAATTAATCATTCAAGACAATTGTTGTATCGTTATACTATGGACTAGGGTCCATCTTACATTGTGGACTATGCTCTAAAACTCATTCAGATTATGTACCTTCAATTAATAAATTATGTACTTATCACAATTAATATTTTATGTACATGCAGTTAACATATTATGTATTTACAGTTAATAAATTATACACATATTACAATTAAGGTATTATATACTTGTAGTTAATATATTATGTATCTTCATTAATAAATTATGTGTCTAAATTTAATTGAAGGTACATAATATGTTAATTGTAGGCACATAATTTATTAACTATAGACACATAATATGTTAATTTTAGTATGTACACAATTTATGTGGCTGCATTTAGTAAATTATTTGGTCCAGTGGTTAGTCGAGGGGTCGACCGAGAGGTCGGCTGATCCCGACCTCTCTTCTCCCTCCTTTGAATAGTAGTAAAATAAGTTCTTGAAGAAATTTTGCTACTTTTATTACGAAAATGAAATTTAAAGGGTAGGACCACCTTACCAAGTCATTTATTGAAAATATTTAAGCAAATGCTTCGAGTTCTAAACTCTTTCTATCATTTCACCTTTTGGAGTTTTGAGTGTGTAGCTACCGGGACGGACTACGACACTAAGTGAGGTAAACCTCGCAACGCCAAAAAGGATAATTAAGCTCCAGGTCGGTGCGCTTCGGCCTCGATCAAGAATTCATACTTATATACGGTAGTAGGTGATGTGGGGATCCGAAACTCCATTTTGGAGAATTGAGGTCGAGGTTTCTTTCGCCTACGAGGACTTTGGGGTACCTCGTCACCTTGCACATGATGCCATTTAGGCGAGCCTAAACCTTGCTACTACTCTGATTCCTCGTGCCCATGGTGGCTAAGCTCGAGTTCCATGTGCTCGTGGTGGCAAAGCTCAGACACATTGTGCTCATAGTAGCCCAGCTCCAGCTCCTTGTGCTTGGTAGTGGAGATTGGACTCCTTTTTCTCTGGTAGCCGAAATTGGGCTCCTCATGCTAATTGTGGCCAAGCTCGGGCTCTTCATACTCATGGTGGCTAAGCTCGGGCTCCTAGTACTCATTGTGGCCGAGCTCGGGCTCTTCGTGATTATGGCAGTTGAGCTCGGGTTCTTCATACTCATGGTGGCCAAGCTCGAGCTTCTGGTACTCATTGTGGTCAAGCTAGGGCTCCTCGTACTCATTGTGGTCGAAAAAGAGATTTAAGGTTTACATTAGAAAAACATATTTGTATATGATAAAAATGTATATGGTATATAGTGAAAATGAATTATAAGAATTTGTTTCAAAAAAAATTAAGAATCAATCTCGATCAGTACAGTAATTCATTTGATTAAATTTAACGGTTTTAAAGTTACGGCGAAAAAATCATAGTGATATTTTGAATATTTTCTTAAAATTTAAAAGTGTAATTTCTAACACTATAACAGGCTATGCACATTTCAATACTACACGGTGGATTTTTTTTTTTTTTTGCTAGTTTGAAAATGTAACGTATTTAGGAACACAATTTAAAGTTTATGATTTAGGGTTTTTTTTTGTGATTTATTATTTTTTCTTATTTTAGTTTTGGTTTTCCCGTTATAGGGTTTTTTTTTTATTGCTTACAGTTTAATATTTATGTTTTAAGTTTAGGGTTTAGTTTTTTTTTTTTTTTTTTTTTGTTTTTTTTTTTTTTTTTTTTTTTTTTTTTTGTTTATGTTTTAGGGTTATCCAAACATACACTCTATATTATCAAAATTTACACGCTATAGTATTAAAAATTATATTTTTAAATTTGGAAAAAATTATCAAAATGACACCATTTTTTCTCAAATAAATAACTGAAATTGGTTATCAGTTTTTTCCTAAGAACAAGTTATTATGTGAGTGTGTATGTCCCTATATTATGTATGAATTCTTTAATTTAATAATGATTTCAAACTTGTATTAGTCTACTATTAGAAGATTTGGATGATGCATGCATATATACATCCTTAAGTGTTTAAACATTTATTGGTATCCATCCACATTGTCCTTGTCATGTTACCATCAACATGGCATCTTTGACTAGTTGACTGAGTTGTAAACAGTTTGAAATATTGAGATATTAATTAGGTTGGTAAAATTTATTTAATCATAGTGCATCACTGCATCTGATTTGATCTTGACATACTTTTTAATCAAGTTTGACTACTGTCTCATTAATGCAATATAATCTTTGCCATTCTTTCAGCCTCCTTGCAAGATCTTCAACTGGTGGGCTTGCATTCTTTGCTAGCTACCACTACTAAACAAAATTCTTGGCATATATATATGTTTGTGTTTATATATGTGGGTATGCATGCTGAATTCAATTAATCAAGTAATTAATAATTAATATAACCTATTAATTAGAGGTAATTTATTAATTATCTATTCTTGATTTGACTAACCAAATTGAATTAATTATTTCTAAAGCAAATTAATATCAACATTGAAAAGATACAACAAATCGTGCATGGTTGAATTGTTGAAATAACCTTCAAAGCATTCCCAACTTCATTATATTATATTATAACATAGAATCTACTTTCTTTCACAAGCCATAACCCAATAAAATCAAGTCTCAAGCATAGAATAAAATCTAAAAACTCATGGTATGTACTTATATAAGTCATTTATAAGGTGAAAGGGACAAAGGGTCTTAGATTAACTATATATGTCCTAGTATTACATCAATCCGTTCTACCGAATACCCCACAATTTCACATCCACTTCTTCCTAATTTCGATGCCATAATATGAGCAATTTCTTGCTTCCGTGCACTGGTTAATAATTTGGACTGCTGATCGATCATAAAACCAATCAGCGAACACCTGAGGATAAGTCTACAAAGTGCAATAATAGATCAATATGCATACACATATTATGAAATTATAACTTTTATTTTAATACACTAAAGCATATTAGCAAATGACTACCTTGTTCCCATCTATGCGTAGCAACACTTTAGTAATCCAAGAGTACACAGTGATCTCGTGGGTAATGCAGTTTGTTACCCACATTCCTCGAAAGGACGAATTATCAACTGGTAAGGCTTTAATTAATCCCATTCTCAGACCTGAAATAGGCCATGTAAATAAATTTATATAAATAAAATAATCCAAAAAAAATTTAAATAAATACTTGAGATAAACATATTTTTTTTAATGCTTTTGTATAAGAATGTAATGAATTTTAGACACTAAAATTCAAACAAAATATATGTTTTTCTTCTTTAAATTCTTAAATTCACTAACCTTCAATTGAAGCCATTTCAGCCGAAGTACAGTTTTTGCCCACAAGGCAAGTCAAATGGTGAGGCGACAAATTGTAGCTAATCTAAAATATACGAAAATAAGGTGGATTAGTATGCTAATGATTTCAAACTATCTACATTATATATATATATATATATATATATATATATATATTATACAAGTATTGACACATAACATTGAAATTCAATTGCCATTTAATTTACAATATAATTTATATTTGTACGATGAACTAACCTGTACTTGATCGAATGAAGACATAACGAGAAAAAGAGGTGTTTTTACATCTTGCAAGATGTACTGAGGAAAAAAACACTATAAATGCAACAACGTACGAATTAATATTGGTTAAAAAATTAAATTAAATGTTAAATTTATCTTAATTTTGTGATCGAAAATAAATTATCTTACCATGCTTGCTTTTGATGATTTCGCTACGCAAGATGAAGGTAGCATTGGGCTAGAACCCTACACCACCATAGGGAACATTCAGGTTAGAGTTGCACATTATGAATGGAGTATTTAAATTGTGTAAAATGATATACCTGGAAACCAACCAGTCCCTCAAAACTTCTGTCAAATCTTTTTTCCCCTTGCAAGGATTCTCTGTTAGAAAAGTGACAAAAAATTTTCTTTTAAAAAAAAGTCATTTCCTTCAAAAAATAAGTTCAAATTATAAAAGTGGAAGATGTTCAAAGAACTCAAACAACATAATTAGTTCCTAAATATTACTCATGTAGAAAAAATGCAGAGTCAGAAAGACATTTGACTCTGGCATCTTTGGGTAAATGGGATCGGAATCGATCACAGTGTATTATTGTTGCGACGCCCCTTGCAGAACTCCCAGCAAGTATAGCCTACAACAATAACAACTTATTAATGGTATGATCAGTATAAGGAATTCCCAAATTAATTTCAAATTACGTAGGGATTAGGGCTAAACGCATATATATCTGACTAATTATATTGCATTTTAAAAAGTAAATTAAAGTATTTTGTTTAGTTTTATTTTTGTGAGTAACATATACTAACATTTTTAGCTTGTTTCATTCCTTTCGAAAGCAATTCATCCATCATGGTGTTGAAAATTCTTGCACCCCGATAGAAAACCTTTGTAGTCTGAAACATTAAACATTAAAAATATAATTTAAATGTGTGGAACACAAAAATTCACTATAAATAACGTAAAAAATTATTAAATTTGCTAGATATAGACCATTTACTGTAACATTTATTCTTAAAAAATAAAAAGTTTAATTAAAAATACTTACAGAATCAACGGTTTCAATATCGCTAGTAAAAGAAGATCCATCACAATAATGGACATGTACCCGATTCCAATTGCAGAAATCTAAAATATTCCATTTAAGAAGTCGTAAACAAATTAAATAAAGTAATAATTGATTAGAATAATATAATTATATATATATACACATACCAGGATTTCCTTTAGAGTGATTGGATGGCAGCAGGACTCCCATCCAAGCACACTAAATGAAATAAGTAGGCAGCAGTTATAATATATATATATATATATATATATATATATATATATATATATGGTAGGAGAAATAAGAGAAATGAAAAGAAAATTTATACTAGCTCCAGTAGCGGTTGAGAGAAGAGTTTTGGAAACTTTTGGAAGAGGAAAGACATTGGTACAAGCTAAAGTTAAGCTCAACCAAATCATCAGTTGCATCACCCAAAACAACAAGGATTTCCATGATAATTCCATCCTACAAATAAAAAAACAAAGTAGACGAAAAAAATTCAAGGGAAAAAAGATAATGAAACATTTGCATATAAAAGAAAGAGATGAGAACCAAATTCAAAAGAATATAATTAATTACCTGATCCAAACACGATAGAGTACGTGAAGAAGCCTGGTGTATCAGTTTGAAGAGAGAGAGAGAGAAATTATGATGATTGATGAGTTGCTGACTTGCTGGTTATGATATATTTATAGATAATAAATGTAATAGATATATAAGAGGTTTCAAATTAAAATTACCTATGCAATATTTATGTAGTAGAGTTCAGGTTTTCCGTGCGGTCGGTGCTATATACACCACTAGTGTTAACAAAATACACCGCTAGTTTTAAAAAAATGCAAAACAAAAATACGCATCATTAGGTACGTATCACAAAAAACACACCACTTACTAGGTATGCAAGAATATACCACACAGTATTCGGAAATGCACAATTAGGGGTAAAGGAGTTATGGGGTGTTTTTGTGTGGTTTCATTGGTGTTAAATATGTTTTATTTTTCTTCCTATAATATAATAGGATTATTAATATTGTTTGAATATATATGTAGTTGAAGTCAGTTTGATTTCGTTACTTTCTGAAAGAATCGAGCTAAAGTAATTCTAAGTTATTTTGAATTTGGCAGCGGGGTGTGAGCATCCTTACCAAGATAAATACAGAGTATCTTTTATTAACTTGAAAAGATCTATTCCATTAGTGCATGATGTATGTGAAATGTCATTGTCTTTTCTCCCCTTTCACACCATTAATAAATGTAATAAATGTTTATGAAGGTTCACAATCATTTCAGCTATAAGTCTATCTAAACTAGGTATCCATAAATCTTTATGCTTATTTGGTTAGGTTATTAATCAAATTAACCAAATAAACACATCTACATGCATACTAGTCAATATTAGCTCTCTTACCATTAAAAGATTATTTATTAACATCCACAATAAATAAACTAATTATAGCTTTAACCTTTGCTAATTTTTATCGTGTATATATTAAATATTGAATGCATTATTTTAATAAATAGATTATCTAAATTCATTTTCAAAAGTCAAGCTCAATCCCTTTTTTACATTAGCTAGTTACTTTAAGGGCTTTTTACTAGTGTGCTTCTGCCATTAAAGGGAAAAAAAAACAAATTAATTATTACTAATTAGTAGAGTTCAAGTTAATTTATTTGAACGGCAAATTTTTATTACTATAAAATCTTTTTTATGGTCCATTTAGTTAGCAAAAACTATTTGAAGGGGAATACAATTGAAATTCTATCAGAAAGATTGATTCCATTTTTTGACGGGTGGAGAACAAATTATTGAGAATATTGATTCCATTGTTTGGTTGTGATTGGAATGGTAATGAATAATGAGTATAATAATAGTGATTTTTAAATTAAAATATTATTATTTATAAAATGAGTATAATCATGTGTCTGCATTGAATTGAATACTTTTTGCTTTATTCCCTTTGTAGTGAAATTGTTTGCACATTAAAACATGCAAGAGACAGTTTATGGGTGGACTGACAAAGTGACATGTCCATCTGTCCAAAGATTTGCATTAAATTGAATATTTGAATGCCAGATTTCCACCTCTTCAAGAAGAAATTAAATGATGAATTAAGAAAATAATTAGAGGATGCTACAATCCAATATCTTAATTTTACCTTATAATATTTATTTATTTATGTAGTATTGTGGTAATTGTACTAATAATTAAAAAAAAAAATTAACGTGGTGTAAGATTATCAGTAATTTACACAAATGTCATCAAGGAACTAATAATTTGAAAACATGAGATTGAGTTAATAGTGTATGTATTTTGAATTAATTAAATAGTTGACTTTAATTTGCACTATCATATCGATCATCAAATATTTTCAATTCAATTTAATTTAGAGGTACTTACTGTGTCAACCACATCAACATCTCCAGTAAACGAAGATCTATCGCAATAAACAACATAAACTCTATTCCAATTGTAAAATTCTATATACAAGAAAACAAAGTTATTAACGTACGTGAATGCAAAATTAATTTTTAAATTAGCAGTAAAGAAAATTGTTTCCACTTCTTCAAGAAGAAATGATGAATTAAGGAAATAATTAATTTTCTTGAGAAAGAAATATAATTAGAGTGATTCTACAGTCCTATACTTCTATCTTAATTTTACCTTATAATATTTATCTATTTATGTAGTATTAATAATTTAAATTTTTTAAACGTGGTTTGAGGTTATCAATAATTTACACAAATGTCATCAAGGAACTAATAATTTGCAAAATACATATATGCAAGCAATTGGCCTTGTGAAAAATGCTATGTATATATATATATATATATATATTAGAGTATAATTAATTTACTTGCAAGTAGCACTACAACTATATAATTTATTTGAATTGATGCTTTTTAAGTTCAGTTATTTTTAACTACGGAGTATTTCTCTATAAATAAAAAAAAAAATTGGTAAATTTACGGGGTCTTTCTCCGTCCGTTTAATGGTCCGGGTCCACCCACGTTCACTTCGAGAGGCACAAGAGCTAGCCCATGGGGATTCGTCGCTTATGGGAATCGAACCCGGATTATCCCGAAATTCTTCCCACAAAGAGAGCTCACTTGCCACTTGAGCTACCCCATTGGGTTATAAATATAAAAATATTAACAATCAATAAAAATTTTAATAGTTAAAAATAATTAACAACAATTATAATAATAATATTGGTTAGGAAATTAGCACAGCCCCATACTTATGTCTTTATTAATCATTTTATATATAATAATCAACTAAAAGTAAACGAATAGTTTATCAAACATCATTGTATAACTAGCTAATATTATCAGCTGGTCAAAAGGTTAACACAATAAATTATCAGCTATTCGTTATCAGCTAATTGTATTAGCTAAACACCCAAAAATAATAGACTTGTCACTCCAAGCCTCAGTGAAACAACAAGAATCATTTAACATGATCTTCATTCATTCAATGAATTGAAAGTGTGATAGAAGGTAAAGAGAAATGACATTAAATGCAAAGTACGTAAAGTAGGAAGGATGGGTAGAAAGCACACAAGCATATCTCATGTGGTGACCTAATGAAAATAAAAAAAAAAATAAATAAATAAATAAAACAATTGTAAAGAAAAAAAAGGGCAAAGTCATGGTCATTGCCCAATGGATATTGAAGCTAAAGTTATTATAAACTATATATAAATTTTAAAAAATAAACTTGTTTTATGATAAATAAATTTGTAATACGAGGTTTAATTCAAACACATCTAATTATGTAACACAAATCTTATTTTACAGCTTTTGACATGAGATTTCATTTTTTTTTTTGAATACTTACCCTTTTAGTCCCATGACTATAGTGACATGCACTTGCAGGATTGGTCCACGACTTTCAAACTAGGCAATTTCGGTCCACGACTATTGTTTTTGTTGTAAAATTGGTCATTTTTCAATCAACTTTGTGCCGGAAAATAAATCCGGCGGATTTTCCGACAATTTTTCACCGGAAAGAAAAAATTGAAAGATTTTTCGTCAATTTCTTGCCAGAAAAAAAAAAATCCCTTTCAAGTATGATTAAAATGGGCATTTACATTGTTGAAAAAAAATTCCCCTTTCAAGTAGGAAAACATCGATTGTCATATTCAATACACCATCTATTGACCCAAAAAAATAATTCATTTTTAAAAAATGTCATCTCTTCAACTGTACTCCAAAATTATTTTGATTTTGGTATACTAATTAAAGTTAATATCGGAGAGGGATATTTACTAGGCTTCATATGATGTGGTACTCATTATTTAGATAGAAGCTTAATATTGTTCCTATCCTATAAGTTTTTTTTTTAAACAGTTCCTATCCTATAAGTTAAATATATCATTATATAATATAATGATGAGACCATGCTAACAACTAATTTTGTTTATTGAAAATTTAATAATAATAATTTTATAAATACAAGTAATTTGATTTGATTCTTATTATTAAAGTGCCATGCTACAGTTCATAATCAGAAGTGGAACCTAAAAAGGTTTGTGATTATATCCATTTTATGACATACGAGAGAATTCTTTAATATAATCTTCACTCATTAAACAATAACAAAAATATTAAAGGATAAAAAAAAGAGAGAATAAAAGAAGAGTTTGCTTGTGGGAATAATTAAGTGAACGTAGGCAAGTAGAAAGATGTTTACAAGAATGAATGTGGCAGGAAGTTGATTAAAATAATCTTCCCATTTCTTTTTTAATAATCTTACCAATCAAATGCTAGAATATAGCTTTTAGACCATTATTTATTAGGATATTGCCTTTTTTTTTATATATTTAAACCACAGTAAAGGTAATATGACTATTAAGTGCATTAAATTATCTGAATTATATTATTATTTTTTGTAGGTCATTATATCATTATAATTAAATATCTTTTCAATCTATATATTAATATTAATAAAATATTCAGGTTAAACTTAACAAAAAGCCATATATAAATTAAAAAGATAAACTTTTTTTATGATAAATAAATTTGAAAGACCAAAAATCGTAAGACAAATCTCATTTAAAAATTTAGAATTGAGATTTCATAATTTAATTAGTTACTCTTTAAATATTAAATGCTTTATTTAGGTAAATAATTTAATCAAGATGATATCCCGGTGAATGTAAAAAAAAAAAAATAATAAATAAAATAAAATAAATGAAAGTGATATGATGTGCATTAAATTAAAATCTCTCATTTACTTTCCCATAGGCCATCATTTTCTACCTTGTTTACCTACATTTATATGCTACTACTCTATAACATATAAAGCTTTCAGATTGCTATTTATAAGGGTATTTATTTATTATTGCTTCTCAATTAATTTTCAGTTTATTTATTTAATATGGGACACGAATATTTACTAAGCTTTATCTCTGTACAGTGGACATGTGGTATTCATTATATTTTGAAATGAGCTTAATATTGTTCTTAGGGTATTTCCAACTCAAGGAGAAAGATGGGAGAAAGGGGGAGAAAACCATTGAAGTAGAGAGAAGGTTGTTTCAATAGAGAGAATTTTCTCTCCGAAGAAATATTAAGTGCACACGTCAATGGAATGCGTCATTTTTTACGCATTATAGGGATTTATATGTACATTATAATTGTCCCACACCATCTCTTTTACTCTTTTTTTTTTTTTTTTTTTTTTAAAAAATCTGTTTAATTTTACTACTTAATGGTTACGTTGAGGACTGATTGCAAAACCTATACACCCATATTTGTACAAAACGCAATGTCAACAACTACTTCAAATAAATCACAATGTACATTCTCGGATACTGAATGCGATTATTTCTCACTATCTAAAATAAATTAAATAAATAAATTATTATCTTTTACTTCATTTGGGTTATACGTGTTTGAAGTACATATTGCTACAATGCATTGAATCTATGCAATAATACTTCGACACATTGAAAATGATATTTTCTAAGTGGTCAAAATACAAGCAATTAAATAATTTTTAGAGCACCATCCATTACCCAACATAAATTTTCAATCAACATTTTTCATGAAAAGATTAAGATTGTCCATACATCGGTGATATTTCTTGATCATACAACAAGAATCGAAGTATGAAGACACATAATTGAATTGTTCATTGTACCTAAAATATATTTTTTAAATAAAAACATAGATTCGTTCTTTGTATAACCTTGTAAATTGTAATAAATTACAATGTTAACTCTCGATAATGGATGCAATTTCTCCTTGTTATTCAATATAAATAAATAAATTATTGTCTTTTAGGGTGTGTTTGGAAAGCAGGAAAATGACTTCTGAAAAATGTTTTCTAGAAAATAAGTCATTTTCCGGAAAATCAATTCATTTTCCGTGTTTGGATGTATTCTGGAAAACTGGGTAGAATTGTATAATTATATTTTTTTATTCTATTTAAAATATTAAAATTATTATAATAAAATAAAAATAATATTTTAAGTAACAAAATTTATCTTTCAAACAAAAAATAAACAAAATTTAAACCCCCGAGTTTCCGGCGAAAACCAGATCAGATCTGGTTTCCACCGGAAACAGCTGCTCTGGTTTCCACCGGGAAACAAGAGAACTGCTCTGGTTTCTGCAGCGGAAACCAGAGCAGCTCTGGTTTCCGGCGCCGAAAACCAGAGCACGGCTATGGTTTCCACCGGAAACCATAGACTGTGGACCAGGCATGTATGATTTTCCTCCATTTTGGCCTCATTTTCCCCAGTCAACGGAAATCATTTTCCGTTGACTGGGTTTTCCAAGGGTTGCCAAACATGGGAAACTCGAAAACTGATTTCCAGAAATTATTTTTCGGGTTTCCAAACACACCCTTACTTCACTGGGTAATACGTGTGTGAAGTACTACTACTATGCATCAATAGTACTTTTTGAAATTGTACGTCGTCGTTACACGCCAAAGTCGTTGCTTATCATTTCTTGGCATATTGAAAATGACTTTTTCTAACTGGAGTGGTCTAAATACAAGCAAAGCCATTTTTAAAGCATACCCAAGTACCCAACATAAATTTTCTATCCACATTTTTTAAGAAAAGATTTTAGAGAGCCCATACATGATGCATCCGTAATATTTCTTGATCATATAACAAGAACCGAAGTATGAAGACAGAAAAGAATTGATCATTGTACCCTAAAAATTTGTTAAAAAAAGAAAGATGAAAAAAAAAAAAAACAAAACAAAAACAACAACAAAGATTTGTGCCTTGTAATAAAAATTCGTCGTTGAAATAAATTACCTTGAAGTCTGCTCATAAGTAATAATTAAAATTGACTATTTTTCTTCCTTTATTGGCAAACCACAAAGGTAAAAAATAATAATAATAATAATAATAATAATAATATAATATAATATAATATAATGTAATATAATTAAAAAAAAAAAAAAAGAAGAGGGGATTGTGACCCTTGAAATAACACCGACAACATAATTCAATACAAAAATTATACGTTAAGGAAAGAACATTAGGGAAGTGATTTTTAAAGGCATGATGTAGCATTTTTTCTTTAAAAATGATGATATAAAAAACGAAAAATGCAATGGTGTATAATTAATTTATTTAAAGTCGATTTTGAATAAAACTTTATGATAAGATGGTAGGGGACTGATATCGACTTGTATAAGTAGCTAAATGATTATGGACAGTGAATGAACACTATTTTATCCTCTAGCACATTTACCTAAATTTATATTACTGCTCTGTAATATATAGAGCCTTCAGATTACTATATATGAAGGTATTATTGCCTTTCAATTTTTTTCCATTATTTTATTTAATATTAGAGTGGGATATTTACTAGGCTTCATGTAATGATGTGGTACCCAGCCATTTTTTAGATAGGAGCTTAATATTGTTCCTATAAGTTAAATATATCATTATATAATATAATGAGACCATACTAACATCTAATAATATAATTTTATAAATACGAGTTATTTTTATGTGATTCTTATGCATTATGATGGATATATTGGAAATGGCCCAATAATAAGGACCCGGGGTTCTAGGAGCTCATCACTGGGGTCCAAGTAGAAGATGACTCGAGTGGCCCAAGGAGAGTCCAGAGCCCGTCTCCAGGCCCAGAATGATAGGCTTTGACTTAGTCCTGCAGTCCACCGCGTGGGCCTTGGCTTAGTCTTATGGTCCACCGTGAAATTAGCAAGTTAGTTAGGATTATTTTGTATAAATTAGCATTGTAAGATTGTTACGGAATGGTCTCCATCTCTATTGTTCAAACACATACACCATTGTAATCATCTTACAACATATTAATACAATACTTTGTCCCCGAGACTCACATCTATGTTTCCTATATTTTACATCTCGTCGTTACTTTGCCATTTACTTCATTTATCCTTGTTCTTAATTATAGGGTTTATTAATTTGGACTCCGGATTAATTAAATTCATTACATTAAATAATGAAAAATATATCGAAATATGTACTTAAAAAATAACAAGAGTTTCTATAGTATTGACCATTCTTGGAAAAAAAAATTAAGAAAAAAATGGTGGCCTGGAATCGTGATCTAAAGATGGGATCTAATGAAAANGACGACGACGAAAAACAAGCAAACAGCGAGGGTATTGCAACGAGAAAGCCGACGGAGTCTAAGCAGCGTGCAGCGGCGGCGATGGAGTCTGACGAGGACCAGGGAACCTATCTTTTTATTTTTTTCCTAAGTATCTATAGCATTATATATACAAGTAAATTCCGACCACCAAAGGTGGTCGGGTAAAAAGACTAATTTTAAAATTTAAACAGCTGAAAACTTTCCGACCACTACTTTGGTCGGAATTTTCGACCACTTTCCGACCAACACAATTTTTCGACGGGAAAATGAAAAAAAATCGCTTTTTGCGACCAAATTTTTGGGTGGTCGAAAAGGAGGTCGGAAAATCAGCATTTTCCAGCAGTGAAACTTACTCAATTTCATTCTTAACTATGCAATAATAATTTTATCTAAAATAGTCCTTTGTCCAGACCAAAATGGTCCTATATTAGGACCATTTTTATTAATAATTGTAAAATTGAGATGAAATCGAGCAAATTTGAAAGTCAAGAACCGAAGTGATGGGATCCTAATAATTGAGGGAATGACAAATGCTACAAATGTACGTATTCTAATAGTAGTACGTGTTGTAGTGTGTACATACATACATATAGCTTGTGAGCTTTTAAATGGGAAATAATGAAGTATATGCATTTAGTCCATGCCAATACATTAGTAACGACTGATATTTTTGGAGGCAATTCTTTCCGGAGGATCTACATTGTGACCATTTCACGTCGCGTTTGTCATCATCGACTAGGGTGAAATGCCTTTTAATTTATTTTAGATTGCTTATAATTTATCACCTTACCACAAAACTTGCCTTGTGGACAAAAATTGCACCATATATGAGTCATCTCTCCCCATGAGTCTGTGTGGACAAATATGATCCATTGGATGCTTGAAATCAATGGCTTAAATTTCGCCAACTGTACAACTATATAAGTGAATTGAACAAGTGGAGTGCAACTGTGCAAGTGAATTGCATACGATTTATGATCAAGAAATATTACGAATGCATCATGCATGGGCTCTCTAAAATCTTTTCTTAAAAAATGTGGATAGAAAATTTATGTTGGATATTCTTTAAAAATGGTTTGCTTGTATTTTGACCACTCCGGTTAGAAAATGTCATTTTCAATATGCCAAGAAAAGATAAGCAACGACTTTGTCGTATAACGACTTACAATTGCAAAAAGTACTATTGATGCATAGCAGCAATACTTCACACACGTATTACCTAATGAAGTAAAAGACAATAATTTATTTATTTATATTGAATAACAAGTGGAAATTGCATCCATTATTAAGAGTTAACATTGTAATTTATTACAATTTACAAGGCTATACAAAGAACAAATCTATATTTTTATTTAAAAAAAAAAATACTTTGGGTACCATGAACAATTCAATTATGTGTCTTCATACATCAATTCTTGTTGTATGATCAAGAAATATCACCGATGTATAGGCACTCTTAAAATTTTCTTGAAAAATGTGAATTGAAAATTTATGTTAGGTAATGAATGGTGCTCTAAAAATGATTTGCTTGTATTTTGACCACTTAGAAAATATCGTTTTCAATGTGTCGAAGTATTATTGCATAGATTCAATGCATTGTAGCAGTACATACTTCACTCAAACGCAATGAAGTAAAAGATAAGTTGAGTATATATTTGATATTTTTTTTTTATCAATGAAAAGTTTGATATTGTAGCAGTTCTCAAATGTAAGCCTGAATAAATATAGGTGTATAGGTTTTGCATCAAATATCTTTTGCAATCAGTCCTCAACGTAACAATCAGTCCTTGGTAGGAGTGGAACATAGGACATTAAATGCACTGCCATACCTTACCTTCTTCTTCAGTTGAGTTGAGCACAACACCTAGTGCTGCTTCTTCTCCATCGTTCCTTTCTAATCTTTTTCTCTTCTATATATAATAGGGCTCACAATAACTTTTCTCTCACCCTAAAATTCACCTTACAACAAATTAATTAATTAATTCCTTTTCTTTTTGTTTGTGTTGTAGAAATGGGTCCACCAAAAATATTGTTAAGCTTCTTCTTCTTCTTCCTGTTGATCGGCGTAGCATCATCATCTTGCCCGACGCTCCGTCTCCGGACGTTCCAAAAACGTATCTTTCAACTTCCAAAGGTGCAGGTATATATGGTGTAATCAACTATCTAATTTTATTTATTTCTTGCTCACAATTTATCACCCAGAAACACACTAAGTTGTTTGTGTGGGTCGAGAAACTATGTAATTATCTAATATCATAAGTATATTTGGGTTAATTTGTGTTTCCATGCATAATCTATATTTTTATTATTATTATTATTATATTATTATTTCGTGGGTTTTAACATTGGATTAATTGTAGTGTGCTTGGACGGGAGTCCAGCAGCCTACTATCATGACAAGGGGGAAGGAGAGGGGATCTATAGCTGGGTTATTTACCTAGAGATAAGGATTAAATTGATTTTGATGAAGTACATGCTAAAAACTCTATTTATTTGCATTGGTTGTGAATTTTTTTACATTAAAATAATAATGTCACACTATTTAGAATATGTAGTTTTAATACTTTGTGTTATTATATATGATCTGCAATATTGATTATTTAGTTCAAATTTTAAGGGTGGAGGAGGGTGCGCAACACCCGAATTATGCCTAGAGAATTCTAAAAAACCCATCGGTACTTCAAAGCAATTAAATAATAGTATGCAGTTGAAGAATATATTGAGCAAAACTGCAAAAGAAAATCTAGGTATTAATACAATATCATAACTTAACTAACTTATAATTGTTATACACTAGTCATATAAACGTATGCTAATGTCCGTTAGGTTTTTGATTGAATAATGTTGTAGATTTCTGTAGTTGGAATAGAGTTCATGTTCATTATTGTGATGGCTCATCTTTCACGGGAAACGTTGAAGAAGTTAATTGTGTAAGTTAAAATTGCTATAATATCTTCAATTAATCAAGCTAAATGGTGAATAAACTAAGCTTAAGCAAATGTAATACACAAACGAGTCTCAAATTCATCAAGGTAAAGGGATATATCAAAGAACAAATTCTGATTATACTTCTCCTCTATATAAATATGAGCAAATTTTCATTTTGGTTCACTGACTATAGATGTCCTTTTAATTGCAGTCTACGACTTTTAAAACTGTTAATTGCATACCACGAGTATTCAATTTTTATCAATTTTGGTCACTCCGGCCAAATTGCGCCGGAAGTTAAAATAAGGAGGGTATTTTAGTCATTTTACATCTTTATCTTCTTCTCTGGCGAACCAATTTTTTTTTTTGCTNATTTGTGTTTAATTTATGTTTTAATTTTGTTGCTAGCTTTAGGTTAAAATTATAATTATAATATTTGCAAATGTTATTGTTCTTTTTCGCTTTTAGTACGATTTCCAAATATAAGCAATAATTTATTGGAGAACATAAATAAATGAAGCTTAAGATTGCTTTCCTAAGTCCAATTCATAATTATATAAGGGAAAATTGTAATTTATGCTCATATTTTATTGCGCAATTAAAATGTCCTTTCTCAATTTTAAGTGGTATAAATCTCTTCCTGAATTGTTTAAACATGTGTATATATTGTCGACTCCCATTTAGACAATTCAAAATTCATGACAACATTTATACTACTTAGAATTGATGGGTGACATTTATAATTGACCTATAAGAGATGGACATAAATAAATTTTTCTATTATATAATTTGATTAAACCTATTATATCAGCTAGCTATAATTTGTTCATTTAAAAAAAAAAAAACAAAGATTATGATATACAATAATTTTTTTAAGGGGAAATGGCGCTTTTGGCCCCTCAATTGTTTTGCTTTTGAAAATTTAGCCCCTCACAATTGATTTGAACAAATTTGGTCCTTTAATTGTACATAATGTGTTACATTTAGCCCCTATTATTATATAATTAGAAATTTTGTTAATAATTGTACATTAAGTGTACATAATGTGTTACATTTAGTTCATATTTATTTTGAATGTTTTTTTATTCAAATCTCTACATTATATCCTCATGAAAAAAAATTATAAATATAACCTCATGAAAAAAAATTACTAACAAAAATTCTAATTATATAATACTAGGGGCTAAATGTAACACATTATGTACAATTAAAGGACCAAATTTGTTCAAATCAATTGTGAGGGGCTAAATTTCCAAAAGCAAAACAATTGAGGGGCCAAAAGCGTTATTTCCCC